>APFE030445876.1:0-23557 GCA_000404065.3 Pinus taeda
TATAGAGGCTAGAGACTCCACATGGAGGGATATGAAGAGAATTATTCTTGTATGAACAGGCATATGGCTTGTGGAGTATTCTCCTTCCTTAAGGAGTGAATGTATGGTGTTGCCCTACCTCAAGGGTTTGATAATAAAGAAACATTTCTATCTATTTTGATCTTGTTATTTATTGGGTTATTCTATTATTATAATATTTTGGATCAGATCTACAACAGTAGATGTGTGAACATGAGATTAAGTTAAATGCAGATTTGAAGTCTTGTATCTCATGCAAAATAATGCTGAGTGTGTGAATGTGCCAGATTGAATTGTTGTTGAACCAATCGATTATGATTTTTGAATCCCCAAATATGTTGATGCTAGAAATATTATGGCCCAGAGCAAAATGGAGAAGGTGTCTGAGAGTAATGAGCTCGGCAAAATTGTTTGAGCCAATGCCCAAACCCGCTTTGATTATGAAATGGTGCTGGTCCGATTTGTGGATGATAATTCCACCCCCGCAGCCTTGCTGATTCGTTGTGCTGTCAAAAAATGCCCATGGGGTAGACCGATCAATGAGGGGAGGCGGGTGAGGGCGGTGAACGGGAGCAGGTGGAGGTTCAGGAAGGTCATTGAAAGTCACGATGATGCGGGCTTCAACCAGGTGCCAATGAACAGGTTTGTCCTGGAAAACTATAAGATTCCGTGCCTTCCATAAGTGCCATATAACTATGGCAGGAAGATTGATCGTTTTAGTGCCTTTGTGCCTGATGTACCATTCCGACCATGCCTCCATAATGTTTTGGCCAGACCATAGCCCATTGAAAGCAATGGTGCTTTTAATACTAGTCCACAATGCAACCCCGGTACTGCAATGAAGGAACAGTTGGTCTCTGGATTCCGACGCCGATTTGCACAGCACGCACCATGTTGGGCCCTGGTGTGCTCTGTGCTGTAGATTGTCTCCAGTAGGAACCTTATTCCGGAGGACGCACCAGAAAAATAGCTTGGATCGCGGAGTCGTGGATAACTTCCAGATATAATGCCACCAGTCCATTAAAGAGTCAGGTTTTCTGTGGCTGATGAGGAGGGTATACCCCTCCTTTGGAGTGTAGTATCCCGCATCCGACGGACTCCAAATCAGCTCATCACATCCCTCAGTAATTCTAATGTGAGATTCCATCAGTGCCTCCCTGAAGGAATTCCAGGCTTGATGCCATTGTGGGGGAAGGTTCAATTGCTGTGAAGAGCGCCAGGCCTGATGGAAAATATCAGAGGCCTCTTGATCCGCTATGTGTGCAATTACCTTGATGTTACGAGTGAGTAGGTACTCAACTAGTTCCCTCGGAAGTTGATGCCTTCCCCCACTGCCAGCCCAGGGGTCAATGCCGATCCTGGCTTGAGCACCATCTCTGATCCGCCAAGCCAAATTATCCCTTATCATGGGCATTGAATAGATAATGGCCTTCCAAAATGATGATGCCCCTGTGCTGCTCCAGGTAGGAAGTCTGATCCAATCCATGATATCAAGGGGCCATATGTACTTGTGGTATGATAGCCTAGTCCATAAATTTTGACTAGTTATCAGAGCCCAACTCATCTTCGCAGCCAATGCTTGTGCAAAGAGTGGAAGATCTTTGAGACCCCATCCTCCCCACTTTTTTGGAATGGCGATCTTCTGCCAACCAATCCATGCAAACATTCACTTGTCTTAACTGCCTGTCCACAGATATCTATTGCAGATTTGTTGAAGTCGAGCTAGAGTATGTCTGGGAATCCATGCAAGAGCCATCTAGAAAACCTGGGTGGCCTCGAGCACTGATTTAATGAGGATCAACCTGCCAGCCCTGGAAATGTACCTGTAGCTCCAGCACGTGAGACGCTTCTCTAGTTTTGCTATTAACCAAGTCCAGTCAGAAATCCTTTGGCATGTGGGCTTTAGCCAGAATCCAAGATATTTGAGCCCTCTGTCAATCGGATGAATGCTGAATGGAAAAGCCTGAAGGGCCTGATGGGCTTCATTAACCGATGTACGAGTCAATGATATAGAAGATTTTGCTTTGTTCACCTGCATTCCTGTAGCTTAGGAAAATAGTGCCAGAATATGAGAGAAAGTCACTGAGTCCCTCATGCTTCCATCCAGTAGGATGAGGACATCATCCACAAACAGTAGGTGAGTGAGGTAGCATTCATCTGATATCTTGAGACCCTGGAGTGTTCCATCCCTAGTGGCAGAAATGATGAGGCGACTCAATCCTTCCATTACTAGAAGGAACAGAAGCGGGGATAGAGGGTAGCCCTGTCTCAGGCCTCTTTCGGAATGAAAGAAATGAGAGGATGATCCATTGATCAGGATGCTGAAAGTAGGAGTGGTGATGCAGGCCATGATCCAGTTGATGAAGGGGTTTGGAAACCCCAAATGGATGAGGATCATCTTAATGTACAACCAACTAACCCTGTCAAAATCCTTTGAAAGATCAATCTTCAGGAGGATACTCTTGAGATGTTTGGACCAGATGGAGTGTAAAGCCTCATGAGCCGATCCAATGGCTTCATGGATCTGCCTGTCTTCAAGGAACGCAAATTGGTGTGAGGCAATATGAGTGGACATAATGGGCCTGAGTCTATTAGCAATGATTTTTGAGATGATTTTGTATAGAACATTACAAAGGGAAATAGGGCAGAAGTCATCAAAGGATGAAGGAGCGTCCATCTTGGGAATGAGAGCAATGAAGGTGGAGTTTATTGCATGGTATAAAGATCCCAAAATCCTACATTCCTCGATTACACTGAGCAGGTCCTGACCGATCAGCTCAAAGAAAGCAAGATAAAATTCTATCGTCCATCCATCCGGTCCAGGACTCTTGTCCTTTTTGAACCATTTTAGCGTACTCTCCAGTTCTTCCATGGTAACTGGGTTCATGAGATCTTTCGAGTCTTCCTCATTTACAAATCTCGGAAGGTGAGTGGCTACTTCAATGATTTCCGCCAAATTTGCACCAGGAGGGTTTCTGAATAAGCCCCGAAAGTGTGCTGTGCCCAACTGTGATAGTTTGTTGAAGTTCTCAGCCACCCCCCCATCTGGGAGTGGCAGGCTCCAGATGGTGTTTGATACTTTCCTTCCTTTTGCAAAATTATGGAAGAATTTTGAGTTTTCATCCCCTGCTTTTAGCCAAATTGCCCTACTACGTAACCTGAGGGATTCCTCCCGTTGCTTGAGTATTGAGGCCCGCTGATTTTCAAGTTCGATTAAACGAGCCTTGTCCACTGCTGATCTGAATCCCAAGCTTCTATCGCCAAGAATGGAACTCAGCTCTTCTTCCACTGATATGAGCAGTGCCGCATCCCTTTTGTTCTTCTCCTTTGCCCAGTTAATGACAATATGTTTCAATTCCGAAAGGTTCTTGCAGAAGCCTCTGGCTATTGATGCCTCCCTGTCGATGGGATGGGTCTTCCAGAAATCCGATACCAGTTTGATGAAGTCCTGATCTTGAAGCCAAGTATGATTGAATTTGAAAGGAGCCTTTGGTTTAGCCAGTGGCCCAAGGATCTCCAAGAGAATGGGTGAATGGTCCGATAGGCCCCCAAACTCTACCCATTGTTTGTAGTGGTGCAGCTCCTGATTCAGAGGTCCCTTCAATAGGAATCGGTCAAGTCTGCGGGCCAAAGCAGCTTCTCCCACCCTCCTGTTGTGCCATGTAGGCTTGGGCTGATGCATGGGAACATCCACAAAATCTGCTTGTTCAAGGGCATTCCTCATGAAATCTGTAATCGAGTCCACTTGAGCCATCAAGCCCCAAGATTCTCTGAACCCCAGCGAGAAATTCAGGTCACCACCCAGGATGGTGTGGTCCGCATTCATCAGGGATAGATTAAACATACTGTTCCAGAACGGCTCTCTGAGCTGGCAAGGTCCGTAAATATTTACAATACGGAATGCCCTACCTAGGTCTGCCGAAAAAATGTCCGCCCCAAGAAAACCCTTCCCACCCCAGGAAGAGTCTAATATGATAGTTCTGGGATTTATTCCGATAGCCAGCCCCCCCGATCTCCCCAAGGCATCAGTGGCCAAAAATTTCCATCGGGGGATGATGAGTTTAGACAGTGTTCAATGGTATCGGCAGGCCCCAGGGTTTCCTGGAGAAAAATGATGTCAGGTTGGTCAAATTCAAATAGTCTCCGAATGGCTCGTTTTTTGGGTTCTCTGGCCAAACCCCTGCAGTTGAAAGATAGGCACTTCATGGGGGACCAGCGCTCGGGGTAGGAGCTGCTCTAAGGACCCCTTCAATGGTGGACTGTCTCCCAGATGCCACTTCTGCTCCGACTTTCCAAATAGCTTTAGAGAGGTCTGATTTACGACCCCGAGAGTTTTGATACCCCAAATTCAGGGGTATGATGCCAAGACCCCCACAAGAACCCGAGACCAGTGGCCGGGGGCGAAGGGAGTATGGATGAGATGATCTGGAGGAAGATGATAGGGATGGAGAGGATGGGGAGATAGATATGGTATGCGAGATAATGGATTCATTCAGAGGGGACGCAGATGGAGGACACTGTGCCATAGTGCATGATGCAGATGCAGATGCAGATGGTAAAGTAGATGTGCAATCAAAAGACAGAGAGACAGGGGAGTGACTAGTACCCGGAGCCAGTGAAGCTGTCGCCGCTGCTCTTGCCCTAGTTAGTGGCGGCGATGGAGGTCTCTGCTCCTTTCGCCTTGCTTTCACCGCCTTCTCCTGTGCCGGAATTCCATTCGGGGGTGCACGAATGATGATCGGAGAAGCCTCCCGTGTGGCCGAGGGTGAGACTTTTGGGGATGTATCCGGACCTTTGAGAAGTGGGCAATCCTTAGCTTGATGCCCAACTTGATGGCAGTGGTAGCACTGAAACGGAACACCCTCGTAGTCTAATAACTGAATCTTGCTGAATTTCCCCCAAGTTAGAGTGATCTTCTTTTCTAGCCCTTCGCGCGTGTCCAGGTGCACCAGTACTCGGGCAAGGGTTCTCTGCCTGGATTCAGTGTATGATCTGCCGTGATCCAGGTACGTGCCTAATGCATTCCCAATTCGTTGAAGCGCCTCTTCGCTCCAGTACTGAAGGGGGAGTCCTGGCAGCCTAACCCACAGAGGGCCAGCTCCAATCTGCTCTCGCTCTGGATCAAACAGGGGGCTCCATCGTTTAAGCAGGACAGGTGCAGATTCAATATGCCAATATTTTGCCAGGACGAGATCAATGTAGTCCTCCTTGGAGAAATGGAGTGAAAACCATCCACGCGGAAGAATGTGAACTTCTGGTAGATCTCTGAGCAGGTTGCCCCAGATCTCTTCTACCCATTTTGATAATCTGTCCACCGTGAAGGATCGACCCCTCATGTGTCCCACCAGAACAGATCGAGCCATGAGGGCAGCCGCCCCAAAATCAGCTGGATCACCGAAAGGGACCGTAATCTCCTTATCCGTCGCCTTTATGCACTTAGTCTTCTGCTTCTTCGTGCGGGGGGCTGAGGAATGGTCGACCAGAGGGCTGGAACCACTAGCAGAGGTGGAGGGCCTTGCGGTCTTCACATTTACCGCAGGAGTGCTAAAGCAGCCTGAGGGAATCGCCGGGGGAGATTATGCGGGAGGAACCGAGGAATGTGGGATCGATGACAGTGGCGGCACATTCAGAGGGGGAAAGGCATGGTCGAATGACAACGTCTGGGGTGAGAGAGACGCCAGAAGGTGTGCCGTACCAGGGGATAACGGCAGAGCGTCTAAACCGGGAGAAAAATCAGAGATTGCCGAAGAAAAAGGATCGCTAGGGTTAGGGTTAGGGTTTGATTGAGCCAGAGCAGAGACCGAGGAACCGTGAACAGCTGTGCCTGCGAAATATGGATTATCAAAAATTATACTGTTTTCTAATGGATCCGCTGTGTAATCGACCAGGTCCTCCATGTGCCCGTCCATTTTGAGAGCAGCTTCGCGGTGATCGGGTAACGGAAGACGTCGGGGATGGTGACAGAGATAGTTGCGGTCGGCGGTTGAGAAACGGGAGTCGGCAGGTATGGTGACAGAGATAGAAGCGGTCGGAAGGTGTGAAAGCTAGGGAGTGGGGCGGACCGATGACCGTGCTCGTGCTGTGGAGAGTCTTCAGAAAGAATACTAACCTAACCCTATGCGAACCTGCGGTGCCTGCGGTCGTCCCCACGTGTGATCCATCCTCGCTCCTCAATCCCGTGAGAGCGTTTCGGGAATCTGAAATGTTATTATCTCTTTAACTTTACTATTATAATACCTTTTAGATAAGTACTCCCAAAAATAATTCTCAAATTTTATCAATGAAAATTTTCCTTAACATTTCTCAAGTCCTCCCATCATATATAAGATTTTGATTTCAAGTTGAGAATGGATACTTTGGCCTTCATGTTTTCAGAGTAGTCATGCACTATGAAGTATTTCTTCATTCCCAACAACCAAGCTTCTACCTCTCCAGTCTTCTTTATCTCTCCATCGAAGGTAGGGATATTTTCTTTCTTGAACACTTCCAACATTGAGATCCTCTCACTTCTCCTTTGATGATGATGATGTTAAATTTTCTTATTGTTCTATGATGTATCATTTAATTTAGACCAATTTATCTTTTCATTAACAATGCATCCAATTATTAACAGTATAATCAATCATAAATGTAACTGAAGAAAGAACAATATATGCAGTGATAGAGAAGACAACAACAAAACTATAAGAGACAAAAGATTGGTCCAATACTAGGAAAAAAACCCCACAAGGGGTAAACCCTTTCAAATATTCTTCTTTAGTAGATAGTCATAAAAATATTTTAGTAGTGAGTACAATGATCCCAATACATATGATTTGCAGCGAATAACAATAAATCATATATACAGATCTACAGATCTATTATAACAGCAGAGAGAAAACCAAATCTACTAGATCATTGAAGTTTACTGAATCCAAGATGTCAAATCTTAGATTTGAACTCTGGTAATCCTCATCACCACTAACTGTGTGTTATTGAAACTCCTTGGTCACTCTCTCTATCATTGTATGTGAGTGACTATGACTGCAACTTCACTCTTAGGAGGCCTTGATGCGAGTGACTATAGCACTAAACAACTAAAAGCCAAAGTTGCTCCCTTATCGTTGTTGTGCGAGTGACTGAGATGGAAGGGTCACTCCCTTATTGATGTTGTGCAAGCAACTGATATCGCAGGGTCAATTTGAGGCCTACCCTGTGCGAGCGACCAGGGATCGGGACCTTTCGATCTGCCTCTGAGCCCTGAGTCACTCTCACTGAACTATCTCTGAGTGACCAGAGAGCTAGAGTCGCTCTCTTACCTACTTTGTGCTTGTGATCGGGGACGAAAAACTTATGTTTTGTGCTAGTGATTGATATCCAAAAAACCCTAACCCAAGGCGAACCTTTCACATGTAATTTTGGACCCTATGCGAACTCCTTCTGATGAACCTGTGCGAGCCAAAACAAAATAGAAGAATAGAAACATGTCTTGATCAAGTGTGTTGAAATGAACTTGAGGTTGCTTCCTTTTATAGTCTTTGTTGAGGGTTTACTTGGGGTTGAGCTTGACCCAAGCAGTTACCCAAGTGGTGAGGGTTGGCCTGCTCCATAACGAATGAATGAATAAAATAATTCAAAGCTTAACTTTCGCTTAGTCAAATTAGGTGATATTTGGGTTGATTTTGGTCCTATGAAAAAAATGAATTTAATGCAGCATCATCTTGGTCATCTGATTTGTTTAATGTGGAATTTGACACTAGTTGCAAAAAATAACGCTCCCTCTCAACTAGGAAGAATTCCACCTGCCAATATCTATCAGTTGATATTTGCATTATCTTGAAATGATTTTATTGTCTTTGCTCAACTCTATCTGCTAATTTTTCTTTGATCTAGAAGAAGATGAATCTGGGAGAAATAACTTCCACCCATACCGAGAAATAGGATTATATATCATATAGGGGACCACATCTCTAACCCAATCCTATTGCCTACTGATCTTCCCCACAATGACCCTCAGTAATCATGTGGTAGAACACCTACATCATAATTAACTTGGGTTTTACACCCCAAGTACACTCTCAAATCGTTGGCCAAAACGAGGAGGAATATTCCCATCAAGCTGGCCTGCTTGAGGGTATGATGCCAACTGGGGTATACTTTGCAAAGAACAAGAGGGGAACAACATTCTATGACCCTATAAATATAAGGAGAAACATTCTTATACCCTGGGTAACATATAGGGTATTAGCCTATTGTTCAGATTTCCATCAACCCTAGGAGCCCTCTATCTAAATTCCTCACCCTGAGAGCTCAAACAGGGTGGGAAGAGTATGCTCAGTGTCCTAGATCAACGCTCCTCCTTATCCAGAGGGTCTACATCTATCAGTACAAGTTGTTCTATAAAAATTGAGCACTTTCTCTTTGGTAATGCCTTGGTGATAATATCTACAATTTATTCATCTATCGATATGTGATGGAGCTTGATAGCTCCTATCTGTACCATGTCTCAAATGAAGTGATATAAAATCTAAATATTCTTGGACTTTTCATCAAACACAAGATTTTCTGTGAAACAAATTCCACTCTTGTTGTCATAGTATATCACTATTGTATCTAGGACCTGCTCAAATAACTCTTCAAAGAAATTTCTTAACCATAATGCCTTGCAGCTAGCCATGCTAGTGGCAATATATTCTACTTCGGCTATTCTCAATGCTATAAAATTTTGTTTCCTGCTCATCTAGGATATCTTGACAGATCCAAGGCTAAAAAAAATCCATATGCATGTTTCTTGTTGATAAAATTTCCAACCCAATCAGCATCAGTGTATCCATGAAGTTGAACATTTGCTGCAGAATATCTTAGGCCAAGTGTGATCGACCCATGAAAATATCTCAATATGTGTCTGAAAGCTATCCAATGTGTGTGGTGGGGCTCGATCATGAATTGACTTAGTGTGTTTATTACATAGCATATGTCTGGATAGGTATTCACAAGGAACATCAGAGCCCCAATTAGTTGTCTATACTAGGATGTATTTTCTAAGTTTGGTCCTACAACATCTCCACATAAATTCTTGAAGTTCATTTCCATCGGAGTAATAATGGATTTACATTAAATCATTCCAAATATTTCCAACAAATTTACAACATATTTTCCTTGTGAAAGGAAAATCTCACCAGGCTTTTTCCATACTTCAAGGCCCAAAAAGTAGTGCATGAGACCAAGGTATTTCATATCAAACTCATAGGATAGCTTCCTCTTACATTCGATTATCAGGTACTCATTACCTGTCAAAAAATAGATCGTCAACATATAAAACCATAATTAGTGGCATACCTTGGACTACCTTGAAGTAGAGGTTGGGATCGACATTGCTTCTTGTGAATCCCAACTTCACTAAGTAACTTTCAATATGAGCATACCAAGCTCAGGGAGCTTGCTTCGATCCATACAATTCCTTCTTCAATTTGCAAACATGTGTTCTACAATCTTCTACTTTGAATCCTTGCGGTTGTTCAACATCTACCTCTTCCTGTAACTTTCCATGAAGGAATGTGGTCTTTATATCCATCCAATGAAGAGTCCATCCATGACTCGTAGAAAGGGAAACTATAGAATGGATGGTTGTATATCAAGATATAGGAGTAAATATGTCATCATAATCTTCTCCCTCTTTCTGAGAGAAGCCTCGAGCTACGAACCTTGCTTTATATTTCTCAATGCTGCCATCAATTTCATGTTTGATTTTAAATATCCATTTTGAAATCACAATAGACTTCCCTTTCGGTCTAGGTACTATATCCCATACATCATTTTTCATAATTGATTCACATTCTTCAAGCATAACATCCTTCCAAAATTGTTCTTTTACTGCTTCTTCAAATGTGAAAGGTTCGACATGAATCATAGTACTCATAGCAGCAACATATATGTGATACCTACATGGTTGTTTCCTTTTTGTGAATTATCTGAAAATGGGGACATTTGTTTCAGAATCCTATAAGTATCGTGAAGCCAAAGTGGTCTCTTATTAGAGGGACGATCATGTGGAGGAGGATCTAACGAATACATAGGTTCTATGGGATCATCAACCATATTGGACTTAAGTACAAATGAACCATCCAGAATATCCCAGTCATCATTCTCTTCATTGGGAGGAGGTGGAGGAATATCTATTACTTTTCCAAGAGTTTCACCTTCGTCAAATGTTACCTCCCTACTAATTTATACCTTCCTCTAACCAGGAATATAAATTCTTTATGCTTTAGAATTTTCATAATAACACACAAACATACCTTTTCTACCAGTAGCTTCCAATTTGTTCCTTTTGTCTTTCGGCACATGCAAATATATTGGGTATCAAAATACACGAAGATGGCTGATATCAAGCTTAATGCCCGTGAATATTTCTTCAGGAGTCTTGTTCTTTAATGCTTGATGAGGCATCGTAACCTGAACGTATACAACATTAGATGTAGCTTCGAGACAATGGAAATTTGGCACCTTTTGATCATGGAGCATAGCATGGGAAACTTATAATATATACCTATTCTTTCTTTCGGCTAGACCATTCTATTCAAGAGTATATGGCACAATCATTTCCTTCTTGATTCCATCTTTCTTGAAAAATGCTATGAATTCTTTTGACATGTATTCTCCTCCATTTTCAAACCTGAAGACTTTGATTCTCTTTCCTGATTGATTTTCGATCAAGGCTTTGAATTATTTTAATGTTTCAAAGGATTCATCCTTGTTATTAAGATAATATATCCATGTATTTCTTGAGAAGTCATCAATAAAGGTAATGTATAGGCATCGAATCACATATATCTGAATGAATGAGATGGAGGATGTCATGAGTTTTGTTCTTACTAGAGGGAAATGGTCCCCTCGTTTTCTTTCCACTTGCACAACCTGTGAAAACTCCATCATGATGAGCTTGAACATCAAGAATACTAGAGACCAATTTATTTAAATTCGGAAGTGCATCATAGTGAAGATGAGCCAACTCGCGGTGCCATAATTCACTCAAATGATTGGTATTATGGACCAGTGCTAGATAGGTCTTCCAGTGACCCTATAAAGTCCTTCAAATCTCGATCCTAGTGTGAAGGAATCTCTCATAGGTGAATCAACATGCCAAGTTAGAACTTTACCCTTGATTAAGGAAACCCTCATCCCTTTATCTTCCAGAGAAGATATAGATACTAGATTCTTCATTAATCCTAGTACATACATAACATCATGAAGCAGAATTGATTTCCCGGAATTCAACTGAAATTTGACAGACCTAAAGCCTTTCACAGGATGATTAGAGTTGCTTCCAATAATGATATTTAGCTTAGTCTCCCTCTCTACCAGATTAGAGAGGACTTCCTTATAACCAGATAAATGATGAGTGGCCCCACTATCAACTAACCAACTATCCCACGAATCCAGTGGAGAAGAACTAGTAAGAGCAAAAATCAGAATGTATTCATATTTATTTACAACATTACTTTCATACTTAGGAGCCCTTGAATTCTTTTGAGGATGATGATATTCTTCATGGTCACTTGAGGAGTCTTCCTTTATTCTATCATATTTTGTGTTATGGTTATTCCCTTGATAGTCTTTTCTTCTTTTGTTATTGTAGTTGCTTCTAATGTTGCAGTGTGGCCTCTTTCCTATCTCATGACAATCTCATGCATAATGACCTTTTTTGTGACAATTGAAGCATTCAACATGAGATGTCGATCTATTGTTCCTTGTTTTTGTATTTTGAGAAGGAGGGTTCCTTGATGAATCTCTTCTTGTCTTCTTCCTTTTACCATAAGTTATGTATGCAGTGGGCTCTCCCTCTTCATGATTTTGAATCCTTCCTCTTGCTATCATCCTATATTCTTCTTGAGTGAGTTTTCCAACAATCTCATCATATGAAAAAAGGACATTACTGTTTTTGATAGTAGTAATGAAGGTTTCCCGAATAGGAGGGAGACCTCTAAGAGTCACAACTACTAGTTCCTTGTCAGGTACATTTTCTCCAACCCTATACAATTGATCTCTAAGATGAGAGATCCTCATAATGTAGGATTTGACAACTTCTCCTTTGTTCATCTTAACTTCCTTGAGCTGATATTTCAAGATGATGATATCATTCAGGTTGTTGACTTCATGCATGCCGGTAATCTTGTCATACATATCTTTATACTTTCTTAAATCCCAAAAAAAATAAGGTAAATGATCTTGTAAACCATTAGCTATAATTTTCTTTTATTTCGACTCGCCTTTCTTGTACCTATTCTTGTGAGAAGCAGAAGCATGTTTTGGAGGTTTGGGCATCCTTCTTTGAATATATACTAGCACATAATTTTTTCCACTATGATTTCCAATCTAACTTTCCATGCAACAAAAAGATGCATCACCCAAATTTTCATGCTCCTTCAAGGTAGAGGACGATATCTTGACCTTGAATATGAAACCTACTTTTCTAAAGGAGAGGGATTCAAAGCTTGTCTTCTCTTGGGCTTGTCTTTCACCTTAGCTCTGATACCATGTTGAATTTTTTGATAGTTCTATATTGTATTAGTTACTTTAGCCAAATTTATCTATTCGTTAACAATGCATCCAATTATTAGCAATATAATTAATCATAAATGTAACTGAAGAAAGAACAATATATGTAGTGATAGAGAAGACAAAAACACAACCATAAGAGACAGCAAATTGGTCCAAGACCAGGGAAAAAAACCCCACAAGGGGGAAACCATTCCAAATCTTCTTCTTTAGTATATAGTCATAAAAATATTTTAGCGGTGAGTACAATGAGCCCAATACATATGATTTACAGTGGATAACAATAAATAAGATCTAGAGATCTATTATAATAGCAAAGAGAAACCAAGATCTACCAGATCACTAAAGTCAACTGAATCCAATATGTCAAATCTTAGATATAAACTCTGGTGACCCTCATCATGACTAACTATGTGTGATTGAAACTCCTCGGTCGCTCTCTCTGTCATTGTATGTGAGTGACTGGGACTGCAGGGTCGCTCTCAGGAGGTCTTGATGCGAGAAAATGTGGCATTGAAAAGCTAAAACCTAAAGTTTCTCTCTTATCGTTTTTGTGCGAGTGAATGACATGGAAGGGTCACTCCATTACTGATGTTGTGTGAGTGAATGAGATGGCAGGGTCGCTCCCAGGGATACATTGTGCAAGCGACTAGGGATCAGAACCTTCCAATCTGCCTCTGAACCTAGAGTTGCTCTCACTGAACTATCTCCAAGAGACTAGAGAGCTAGAGTCCCTCTCTTTCCTAATCTATGCCTGCGATCGGGGACAAAAAAATTCTAGCCTGTGCCAGTGACCGAGATTCAGAAAACCCTAACCCAGAGTGAACCTTTCACCTATAATTTCAAACCCTATGCGAACTCCTTCTGACGAACCTATGCGATCCAAAACAAAATAGAAGAATAGAAACATGTCTTGATCAAGTGCGTTGAAATGAACTTGAGGTCACTTCCTTTTATAGAATTTCTGGAGGGCTTACTTGGGGTTGAGATTGACCCAAGTAGTTACTGAAGTGGTTAGGGCCGACTTGCTCCATAATGAATGAATGAATAAAATAATTCAAAACTTAACTTCCTCTTAATCAAATTAGGTGATCTTTGGGTCGATTTTGGTGCTCTCAAAAAGAGGAATTTAATGCAAGCATAATCTTAGTTATTTAATGTGGAATTTGAGCCTAGTTGAAAAAATTAATAGGTGACTTATAGTTATAGTGTTTGATGACCAGTGATGGTTGCTTGACTCTATTTCCAGAGTGTTGAGTGGAATTTGTCTTCTTACCATGTCTTCACTTTCTTTCCTACGTCTTTTATTTGACTTGTTTTCTTCTACCCTATTGGATATAATCCCTAATTTTTGGTATTTGATGGGATTTCATTGGATTTGTGCCTACTTAGATAGCTAACAAAAAGTTCATGTTGCTTCTTCCTTTGTAGTTTTGATAAGCTTTGCAAGATCACTACATTCACCTCTACTTTCCTATTTTTTACTTTACAATATCACTACATTCACCTCTACATTCCTTTCTTGTGCTCTATCGATATTTTCATTGTCTTCCTTGTAACTTCTCAAGTCACCTCTCAAGCTTATGAGAGTATCCATCTAATCTGGGGATATTTCCTTTGAATTATTCCACACTTCTTTCTAACCATGGGGAGATCTTCTCATGCCTTATTGTACAATTATGCTATCATTCTTCTATTTGCTTGTTGGGATCTCTTATATCTATCTCTCTATGTTGTTAGACACACATAGTTTTTAGTTAAAACAAACATAAATAGACATATTTACACACCACCTTGGCATGTTTGCAATAAGCATGATGATCTAAAGCTAGCTATAAAATCAGACCCCATGTTAACATGCAGGTTGTCTGCCTTGCAACTTCTCAATTCACCTCTTAAGATTCTGAGAGTATCCATCTAATCAGGGGAGATTTCCTTTGAAGTATTCCACACTTAATCCTCTTCCTAACCATTGGGATATCTTATCATGCTTTATTGTACAATTATGCTATCATTATTCTATTTGCTTGTTGGGATCTCTTATATCTATCTCTCTATGTTGTTACACACACATAGTTGTTAGTTAAATCAAACATAAATAAACATATTTACACACTACCTTGGCATGTTTTCAATAAGCATGATTATCTAAAGCTAGTTGTAAAATCAGACCCCATGTTAACATGCAGGATAGAAAACAAAATAACAATTAATCCACATGAGTGCATAGAAAATAAACTATGAGATTAAGTTTTTATTATGTGTTTATGTGACCCTCTTCAGTTCCAGTGTTGAACCTTTACTCTTATACCACTTTGTAACACTCCCTCCCACCCCTTTGTACTATCTCAATATAAGAAGGTGTTACTTATTGAATTAATCCAACCTCGAAGATTTCTTATGAAGATGGGGTTATAAAAATCTCCCTTTTTCAAAGTTTGTGGAATTAAAATCTTATACCATCATCATATCCAACTCGTTGAGATATTTCTTGCCATATAAAATGTATCCCAGCTTAACTTCTAGATTGAAGGTTATGTCCCTTTTAAGTTTAGCTAGTCACTTTAGGCCATGTTAGCATTGAGTTTCCACATAGCTTCCATGTGGCACTACCACATTAGCTCAAGCATGGGTTCACGTCATCCCAAACATGGGCCCCACAAGGTCCTAGCTCTATGTGCTTGTAGGGCTTTCCTTGTTGAATGCATTTCGACCCTTATTCCAATTCAAATGGGGTCTGCAAACCCATGTCATGTCGAATCAGTGAAACACTCCTATTCTTACTAATAAATTCTCAACTCTAAGCGGTGGGTGGCAAGGGGCGGCAGGGGTTCTATCTACTAACTACCTTGACAGATGGAATTCTTCTCATAATTTGTCATTTTTTTTGCTTTCACTGCCTTCTAGAAGATGTTGAAGGATTCGGTGTGTCAACGAGTGTTGGGTGGCGAATATTGGCCAGTCCCATTAACTAATAGGTCTAATAGATGGAAACATTACTATTAGTTATAATTTTTTCTACTTCCACTAGCCCACAAAGGATCTGTGAAAGCTTTCAAGTGTTGATGAGCCGTGGGTACTTCTGTTAGTTAGCAACCTCGATAGACAGGAAATTTCCTGTTGACTATTGTGTCAATTCTCTAGACATTGGGGAAGTGGGAAGGTGAAAATTTACCATACATAGGAAGTCCCAATAATTGGAAGCCAAGAGCTTATACATTTAATCACCAACCATAGTCACATGGTTGATAATTTAGCTAGGTATCGGGGCTATATAAAATTTGAGGGATTTTGCATTATTGTTGCGAATCGTATGAGAAGTTAAGAAAAGTAATGAAAATGCTACACTGTGCGTGAATGAGAGTCTATCCATGGTCTTAATTAGTAATAAATCAGATTGGATCACCAAGAAATATTTGGGGGCATTAACATCACCATAAAAAAGCTAGATTTCCCAAGAAAGCTTCAAACTAAGATTTAATCAGTGAACCTCATGATATCACAACAATATACATGAGTGCATAAACTATAGGATCATCAAATCACTCTTAAACAAAGTGACCATAAACGCTAAAATGAATCCTCATTTAGCATAAATCACATGAGATAAGCTACAATCTTAAGTATGGAAAAGAACCATTAAATTCATAAACATGCAAAATAGCTAGAAACACTTGTAATTAAGAAGTCAGTAGAAAGACCTCTTACAACCAGGTATTCATATAAGTGACCTTGTAATTCATGAAAATAATACCATTACCTAGTTCCATAATTTCACATGACCATAAAGAAATATAAGGAAACTCATTCACCATGAACATGTAGTAAATTCAACAACCTTACATGAGTAGTATTGAACCATATATTTTCTAATAACATATCAAATAATTTCATCATCCATAATTCATTTATGCACAAGTAATTATACGTATCTAAATAAATTGAAATGGATAGAAACTAAAGGAGGGATTTAAAATATCCACCCAACCATAGGCCGCCTACACCAAAATATTTCATGTAGTTGACCACGCTTGATCTAGATCCAATTTTTTAGGGGATGCTTGCTTAGAGAATTCACCAAAAACTCAACTAGGGTATTGTTCAGTTATAAGAGTTTGAATCTACTACATTGGTGGTTTATCAACTGTAGTTTTAAGGAAATCACTGCAGTTGCTTGTATCCCACTGTCAAGGTGGATTATTATCCTTCTCAAGAAACATCACAATGATTTAGCTACCCTGCCTAGTGGTTTATCAACCTTACAACAAGCACCCGAGTGGTTTATCAACCCTTTCAGAAATCACTAAGTGGTTTATAACCTTTTTCAACAAGCATTTAGTGTTTTATCAACGTACTTAGTGAGAACTCATAGTTTAATCCTTTTATCAACTTACTTAGCCATAACTCATATTTCAATCCTCCCTTGACCCTCCCACTAGCCATTCAAGCTTGGAAAACATAATCGAGTGCCACAACACATCAATATAGGGGAAACACCCCAAATTTTCATAGTAATGAGCTCAATTTCATCTCTAGTATTGTTTCTTATGCTCCCCACTCAATGTTCCCTGGATTCTTTCTTGGTAATTGTCTCCCTCTTCCCATAAATTCTTGTTATTTCTTCTCCCCGTTATCTAGGAAATCCCTTCTACGGATAGAAACGATCCCTATAGTCCAATGAGTTGATCTAGTAACAAACAAAACAAATACATGCAAAACTCTCCTAATTTAAATCAGAATGACATGGGAGAGGAAAGATGGCCTACCTCACTCCTATGCATTTGATTTTTGATGTTGATCTTGATCTCCTCACTTCCAAGCTTGATCCTTGCTATTATATTGCAAACAAATACCTGTAAGAGATATCAAACAAGGCCTACAACAAAGGAAAAACATAGCATATTCATTCTAATGTAAACCATATGACAAATCAAGGAGCATCATACTAAGCAAGTAGTCACTTGCACGCTTATGGAAAGTAAACATGCATTGCATTAATAATAAGAACAAGAGGGAAGCATACAACCATTGCCTTGATGTTGGAAGCCTCCTTCGGGATGGGTTTCCAAGTCCAAGCCAAGACTTGTCAAGCTCTCCTTTCTCCTTCATAAATTGGCAGCAATTAGGCACAATTTAGAAACAACATGACCAATCTAGTCTAAGAAACCATTTGAGGGTATAAGGGAATGAATTCATAGGGAAGGAGAGGGATTTAGGGATCCATAAAAGGGGGGATAAGGTCCACATCTTAAGGGGAAGATACCTAAAGGTAGGATAAAGGACTGAAAATGGGAGAAATTAGCCATATCCTTATTTGACAATAACCAACTTGTTGTTCTCGAGGCTTCTAGTAAGAGAAGATTTTGCTCCATTTTTGGAGAAACTTCTTGAAGAGGTTCAATGCAGATTTTCCTATCCAAATGCCGCATTGCCAGTGCTAGTCACTAGTTAGACCAAAGCATACCAGCATGAGTTTGTCTGCTAAAAGTAGCACTGGGCTTGCAAATAGGGTTTTTTGAAAAGCTCTTCCAAAATTACATTAAGGAATTTCTTCTTCTTTTCTTCAAGGATTCTCTGATCAATTATTTTAATGGTGAATTCATTGACATATTTTGTCACTTCGCGACATTTTGGGCAAATTTTGATAGCTCAAGGTATGAGACAGGGAGTGCAACAAATTATTGTATAACAAATGTCCCTAAAGCATGAAGTCATAATAGGAAGTGATGACTGAATTACTTTACAAGTCAAGGCAAGGAATTTGGAGAACTACTATTGGGAGACCTGCAAATAAAACATAATACAACATATATGACATATCTGATGTAGGCATCTAATAATAAATGAAATCATGGCATGGGCAAATCCATCTAACTAGAAAGGATAATTTGTATGGATCCATGGCATGGACATATCCATATGAATAGAAAGGATCATGTGTATGGATCCACGACATGGACACAACCATCTGACTAGAAAAGATCATATGTACAATCATGAATACTAGATAACTCCATGTAGCCTAGATTTATCAGATGAAATCCAAGGTCTTCATCTATGTCTCAATCCAACCAAAGTACGATCTAACCATGCGAATAAATGTGTTGAAGTTGAACGTGGCAGAAACCACCTCATTATTGGTCAGTGATGTAAACCTTTAACATGTTCGAGAGAAACCACCAATAATGGTAATGGATTTCAAGGTACAACAATATAATCCCTGAGTGTGAACAAGGAAGTTGAAGTCGAACACTGGAAAAATCATTCGATCGAAGGCCAATGATGTGAACATGTCGTCAAATGCAAAGAAATTGCCATTGAGGCAAGCAAGCTCTAAGGTACTGAAAGGCATTCGAGGAAATTTTAGCCTAAAAGTGCCCACAAAAATTTCACGTAATTTCCATGTCATAATATGTAAGGCAATCAAAATCCTTGAAATTTAAAAAGAGGTACATGTAAATATTTTGGAGGGAAAATAAGAAAAACTACTCTTTTTTTTAATTGTATTTTTAGCTTATCTCCTTATAGGTTTACACAAATTTGAAGTGTAGACACTCATTTGATGCGAAATTTGATTTTGCATCCAACGAGTACCTATTATGCATACTTCTGAGAAGACCCACATTGATAGAAAATGAAGATACATTAAAAAAGCGTGTTCAACACATTTTTTTAATGTATCTTCAATTTTTATCAATGTGTGTCTTCTCAAAAGTATGCATAATGGGTACTCATTAGATGCAGAATTTAATTCTGCATCCAACGAGTGTCTCCACTTGAAATTTGAGTAAACCTATAAGGAGAGAAGCCAAAGATAGAATTAAAAAAAAAAATAGTTTTCTTATTTTCCGTACAAAATTCATAACTCTTATTTTATTAATTTAACTATTATTTTATTATTTTTCCTTAGGAGGCCACTTTTAGGCTGAAATTTCCTCTTGGAGTTTCTAAATCATTTTTTGGGATAATGAGTTGGAGTCGCAGGAAGTGATCCATTGAAGGAGGGTCATAATGTTTCCCACATCATCGACACAAAACAAAGGAATTTCTAAATTTGGTCAGAGTGATTCAAGATTGTAGTAGAGAAGATCAAATGGGGTATAAGAGGTTTGAATTTGTAGACGGAAGTTCTCTTGAACATATCAGCAACACGACTTCGGAGTTTGGAAACATTTGACTCAAAATGGGATAAATGGTCATGGTGACGATAGGATATGGTTGAATGAGACAAATGGATTTCCAAAAAATAAGAAGGAAAGTGACTAAGTGAGGATATCCCAAACCCAACATGAAATGCAAATAAATATCATGTTCAAGATTAACATGCTGCCTTTGGTACATAATACAAGACACATTTAATTCCATTTCCCACCGCTATTTCTAACAATTACCACTTTATTTTTAATGACAAGCTTGAAGAGGATACCATATTCTTGTATTATAAGTTCATCCTTCAGATGAATCCATCCTAGTAAGTTTAACAAGCCCTAGGAAGGAGTAGCTTAGTCTCATCATGGTGACAAGTGAGTCCAATGAAGGGGTAACTCGACATCTTTTTCATGTTTAGAGAGCTTTAAAAAAAGGAAAAAAGGAAAATCCAAAGGTCCCTTTTCATAGATAGTCTCTTGAATCTAAAAAGGTAGAAAATGATATTCAAGAGAACCTCTTAGCCACGCGTGACCAAGGTATTCATTTTTCATACAATAGTCTATGTCAATATGGAAAGGGTTAAACTTATACTGAGTAGATGTAATTTCATTTACTTTAATGAGTTTGAAAAGACAAGTGCTCGACAATATTTTCATATTTTTGGAGTCTGAAAAGAGCGGAAAGAGGAATCCACCGGGAGGAACAAGTGGTATAAAAGGATAGCAACTGGTTTCTGCCATGATGGAACTACTCAAAACATGTAAACGTCAAGAGGTTGCCTAATAATACCACTCATCGCAGATGTTCCTCGGGAAAAGGGTAAAACAAACAAGTGAAAACGTATGATCAACCAAAGAGATGGTGACAATGGAAAGGAAAACACCAAGGCTCATCTAGGAAAAATAGGCTGATAAAATAAGAATCACAAGAGGTAAAAAGGGAAATGGTTTCCATTTTTCACAAGCTTGAAACATGGGGAACTATGCTTGAGGATAATTGAAAATGGTTTCATTTTTCACAAGCTTGAAACATGAAAAAAATATGCTTGAGATGAGTTTACATTCCCCCAACATAATGACTCAATTCGAGGAACATCCCCCCCAAGCTTCATTTCATTCACCTAAGTAGACTATCAGTTACTAACAAGTGGATGGAATGAAGGTTCACTTACGAGATCAAGTGAAATACTCAACTAGGAAATTACGAGATCTAATCCAAGACTTGAATTGGAAGGGGATTTATTTCATTTTTTAACGAGCTTGACACGGGAAAAGAACCATGCTCATGACACCTTGTTTCATATTTTAATGAGCTTGACACAAGTAAGGAATTTTTCTCATGACACCTTGTTTCATTTTTAACGATATTGACACAAGTAAAGGAACTCTGCTTCGACACTTTGTTTCATTTTTTAATGAGCTTGACACAAGCTAATAACCATGCTCATGACACCTTATTTCATTTTTTAATGATCTTGACACAAGTAAGGAATTTTTCTCATGACACCTTGTTTCATTTTTTAACGATCTTGACACAAGTAAAGGAACTCTGCTCCAACGATTTGTTTCATTTTTTAACGAGATTGACACAAGAAAAGAATCATGCTCATAGGGACCTATTTCATTTTTTAACAAGGTTGACATGGTAAAAGAACTATCATCGTGGGGATCTATTTCATTTTTTAATGAGGTTGACCTAATAAAAGAACTATCTTCATAGGGACCTATTTCATTTTTTAACGAGGTTGGCATAGTAAAAGAACTATCCTCATAGGGACCTATTTCATTTTTTAACGAGGTTGACATGGTAAAATAACTATCCTCATGGGGACCTATTTCATTTTTTAATGAAGTTGACATAGTAAAATAACTATCGTCATAGGGACCTATTTCATTTTTTAACGAGGTTGACATAGTAAAATAATTATCCTCATAAGGAGCTATTTCACTTTTTAACAAGGTTGAAATAGTAAGATAACTATCCTCAAATGACCTTGATAATGGCCCATAAGAGAACATGGGTTCCAAGAGGTTCTCATTAGACGAGAGAACAACACCATGGCAGGGGTTAAAATCAAGGGATTTAATGGAAAAACCAGTTTTCAATGTCCCCAGTACATGATGTACTACATCACTGACTAAATCATCAGTAGATGTGGGAACAAAATAGGTGGCCACATAATTAACCTATGGCAGTGGTGATACCACTTGAATAGATGCACCACTTACGGAAGATGGTTGATTGGGAGTCAAATTAGGACCAACGAGAGAAAGTTGATCAATGGCCACAACCCTTCCTTCGTGCGGGAAACATATGACATGAAAGAGACAAGAGACAAGAGCTCCCATGACATAAACATAGTCACGAGCGAGGATTAAATTAAAATCTAAAGGGCCTTGGACAACCATCACATTGAAATAGACATCTTTCCTTCCAAAGTAATAGGTAACTTAAGAAGGATCCCTAATGGTTGACTAGTTCCTCTGTTAAAAGCTAATAGATTATGGGTAAAAGGCACAAACTATGGATAACCTAAAGCTTTCCAAGTAGTTGTGTACAAAATACTAACATACGTGCCTACATCTATGATTGTGTAGAGTATGAGTATAGGATAAGCCTATACCGTGATTTGAAAGGGCACATGAGAAGGAAGATAATATCCTGCCAGTCAACTCCAATCAAAGAAAATGACTAAACTACTTGGAGGAGGTGCTATTAGAATGGGAGGACTACCCCCTTGTGTGACGGGAATGAGAGGATTGCCCCCCTGTATCGTGGTAATGAGAGGATTGCCCACATGTTCCATAGGAACAGGAGAATTGCCCACTAATTTTTTGGAATCTAAATAAACCAAAAGAAAATAAGCAATATGAAATTCACTCTCTACGAGATCAACATGATCAAATGAAGGTGGCAACGAGTCAACAATTTTCTCCACCAATTGTTGGTCGGGAATGGATTCATGGGATTCACTTTCAGAGAGAGTGGGATTTTTTAGAAAATTATATATTACGGAGCAATGGAACACATAAAATATTGCAGAAATATAAACACAGAAAACGCACAAAACAGGAGAGACACAGATATACGTGGTTCACCCAGTTTGGGCTACGTCCACCTCGAACAGCCAGTCCTTCCTTTCTATTATCCAGCAAAATGAAGAGACACAACCTACAACAAAGCCACTGTAATATCCTCTGTTTTCTCTCACAGTCTCACCTCTCTGTTTCTCACTCACACACAGAATACACATCTATATCGCCGCCTCAAATACAATACCCTCATACAAAGAGAGGGGTTGCCTTTTAGGGCAAAAAACCCTAAACTAAACATAAGTTCTACCGTCAGGTCATCCGCCTAATGAACGGCTCAGATTGACTAGAAATTACTATACTTTTACAAGGCAAATTTACATCTGTTTTTAGCTTCGGGGGCGCTGCCCCAGAGCCCCCGCCGGGGGACCGCTGGCCCCCGGACCCCCGCGCCCCCCGCGTGGAGGCGTGTACAAAACTTCCTGGGGTATACATCCGGCTGAAACAAAGACCTCTGAACAATCATGCTCCATACACAACAATCTCCCACTTGGAGAATGATTGTAGCAACTGCATCGCTGCTTCATTTGCTGGACAATGACTCCTCCCTTGGACCTGGCTGTTCCTCATCTTCATCGTCATCCTTGAAGACCAATTGAAACTGAGCATGTTCTCAGGTTCTCCCTGGTTACAAATTTTGTTAGCATATCTGCAGGATTCTGGCTAGTGTGTATCTTTTCCATCTTCAACTGTCCATCTTCCAACACTGATCGTATGAAATGGTACTTGAGCTGTATGTGTTTAGTCCTAGAATGAAATGC
>APFE030445880.1:2581-40623 GCA_000404065.3 Pinus taeda
AGAAATATGTTCAAAGGTAGAAGAGATAGAGAGAGGTGGCACATGCGCCGAACTAGGCTCATAGGCCGATTTATTTTCATCAAACTTTACATCTCTTCTAATTATAACATTTTTGGACTTGAATGGAATAATTCTATATGCTTTGACATCTTCAGAATATCCAACAAAGATACATTTTTCACTCTTTGGTTCTAAAGCTTTACGTTTTTCATCTGGAATATGGGCCCATGCTTCACTTCCAAAAACATGAAAGTGACTCACATCTGGTTTAATAGAGCTCCATGCTTCTTCTGGAGTGATTTTCTTTAAATATTTAGTAGGAGTGCGATTTAGTATGTAATTAGCACAGTTAATTGCTTCTGCCCAATAGTTAAGACTAAGTTCTTTAGATTGAAGCATACAGGAATATACCATGTAGGAATATACAGGGTAAGTTCCTCAGACATAACACAAAAAAGACACCGCTCACAAACAGATCACAGATCAATACACGAGTATTTTGACGTGGTTAAAACCCTCAGAGAGGGAAACAGCCCACGGCCTGTGCCAACGTGGCTACTACAGGCAATTTATTAATAAAAGAAGATTCTGACCTCTCATTTCCCTATCCTATATGTACAATAGAAATCGACCTCAATAACAAGCAGCTTGATGAAGAGGACTTAATTGACAATTTCTGCAAAATCAATATCCCGCTAACTATTCTAAGAAAAATCCATGCACATAATTATTGACTACTAATTTTAATTAGAACAACATAAAAAAGTAGAAATCATCCCATCCAAATTGTTGAAAATGAACTCCTCACTTTCAACTGATCAAGAGGATCAATTACTCACTACCTTGAGGTAACACATTAGTTCATTTGCATGGGATTATAAGGGTATGAAAGGTATACATATTTCTATATGCACCTATCACATATACATAAAAGAAGATCACAAACCTATTCACAAACCTCAAAGGCGAACAAATCTTGGTTTAAAGGATATTATGAAAGAAGAATTACAGAAATTACTTGTTGCATGGTTCATCTATCCAATTTTAGATAATGAATGGGTATCTCATTTTTATTGTTCCCAATAAGAATGGAAAATGGAGAATTTTGTTGATTACCAGGAACTTAATAAAGCAACAAGGAAAGATAATTTTCTCTTTCCCTTCATTGACCAAGTCCTTGAAGTGCTTGTCGAGAAAAAAATTATTTTCCTTCTTGGATGGGTTTAGTGGGTACAATGAGATCCAAATTAGTCATGATGATTAGGATAAGACCACTTTCACTTTTCCTTGGTGTGATGTAGGTAAAGTTCGCTCTGTGGACAGAGGCAACCCCTCTAGCCCTAGAGTGGGTCTAGTCACAACAAGACAAATACAAAAACTAATTTCCTTAAATAGTCATCATTGAAAGAGCCTACCTTATGGCAGTGTTCGATGTAGTCTTCGTTGCGCTGCTCCAGCTATTGTTCCCTTCTCCTTGGTGAGTGATTCACCTGAAACAACATAAGAGAACAATGAAACACATAATAGAGCACAACAATGATCTTACTTACAGAGTCAAGGAACCATAAGTTATCAAATATATTTCATACAAGATATAGGAAATAACCATTGATTGTATTAATGTAAACAACAGTAAAGCTTACAACCATGCCTTGATGTCACAAGCTTCCTTGAAGGGTCCAGTCAGTATGTCTCCTCAAGCATTCACTCTCAAAAGGTCTCCCAAAAGGCTGATAACTCTCTTTCTCACCTAAAAGCACTAGTATAAGGCTAAGGCAATCCAAAACCAATTGCTAGACTATCAGCAATTCACACTACAAACTATAAATCCAACACCAAAAACTAGCTAATTTGCTCACTACCAAAAAACTAGTTGATCATAGCAATAGGGAATGCTTTTATAAGAGGAGGAGCCTCCATAAATGAGGGAGAGGGAGTTTATCTTTAAGGGAGGTTTCTCAAAAGGTGGAACCACCATCTCAAATGAGGAAAAGAAAACTTCCTTCACCCAACAACCAGTTCTAGAACCACCCAGAAGCATTACGTTTGAACTAATTCGCTATATCTGGGTTGTCACGAGTCCAACACTAAGACTTAGAAACGACATCGCAAGGCAACAATGTATTTAGAGCCATCGTCGCAAGCAGGATATTGATGATTTGCAACGATCCATAAAATCTAACCGTCACAGATAACATATGTACTCTTGCGACAGTGTCACAAGGTTCTCGTTCACTTTGGTCCATCATCGTAGACAAAATATTGGTGTCTTGCGACGATCTTGAAACATAGGCAAAAGGGGTCAACTTCAGGATTAATGAGCATGGTTGATCTTCTTGAGCAATGTGGAAGATATGGACACATATTTTGATGTATGACACAGAACAGATGCCATTCAGGGACCAACTCTACTCGGGATTAGGGGTTGCGGGGTTAGTGACAAAATACTGTGTAACAAATGCCCCCTAAAGCATGAAAGTCGAGAGAGTGGGAGGGGTGAAATGCTTTACGAAACCATAACAGAATCGAAACACCATCGCGGAGAACCTGTAGATGTAAGTACAACTAATATCTCTGACAATGAAAGAAATACATGTAGTCTAGTTATGGACATAGCCATCCAAAAAACAGATAGAATTGGTTTGTGGTATGGATACAACCATCCAGTCGAAAAGACTATATGAAAATACAGGTATGGGCACAGCCATCTAGAAAGACTCAGGTATGGTCGTAGCCATCCGATCAAAGAGTCATGTATGCAATCACAAACCAATCCATGCAACTCGAACTTATGTAATCTGATTCTGGGGTCTTGAATCCAACCTGATCATAGTACAATTTCTAATATGCTAATAGATGTGATGAAGTTGAGCATACTTAGAAAATCGCTTGGCCAATGATGTGAACCATTAACAAGCGTGAGAGAGACCACTAGTAATTTCAATGGTTCTCAAGGTACTGCTAGTACAATCCACAAAGTGTGAGGAATGATATGGAGTCGAACACTTGTGGAATTTCCCGATCGAAGACCAATGATGCAAGTCTATCGTTGAATGCGAAGAACTTGGCATTGAGGCATGCAAGCTCCAAGGTACTTGAAAAGAGTCTGTAGATCAACTTCCTGGATAAGGAGCTAATGTCAACAGGAAGCGATCCGTCGTAGGAGGGCCATAATGTTTCCCACATCAATGACATGAGACAAGGAACAAGATGAAGATGGATGAAACAAAGAATCAGAGGAGGATGTAAGGGTACAAACTGTAGAAGGGTTAAGCTCTTGAACACATCGGTGACACAACTCTGGAATGTGGCAGAATTTTGGTACCAAGGGATCGAAGGTCATGCAGAGACAACAGGGATCGAATGGAATGAGGCAAAATGAAGAACCTAAACCTAGAAGGCCAATGACAAAGTGAGGATGTCCCAAACCCGGCGAGGAGCAACAAAGGTGTTGATGTTTAAGAGCGACAAGTTGCCGTAGGTAATCAACAATTTTTTTCCAAAATTTCCACCCACCATTGTTGGTGAGTACCCCAATTATTTTTGAAACACAAGCTTGAAGGGGATAGCATATGCTTGCAATATAAGTTTGTCCTTTGTAAAAATCCAATCTAGTGAAATTTTAAGAAGCCCTAGGGAGGAGAAGCTCGGGTCTCATCATGGCGACGAGTCCAATGTCGTCAGGGTTTAATGAGTCTAACATAGGTAAAACTCAGCGTCTTTTTCATGTTCAGAGATTTTGAAAAAGGCACGGAAAAGAAAAATCCAAAGGGGCCCTTTTCGTATGTTTGAGTCTCTCAAGCTTGAAAAGGTAGAAAATGATACTTGAGAGAATTACTTGACTATTTCAGTCAAGGAGTACTTTTCATAAATAGTGCCTTTAGCCCGAAAAAGTAAAAAACTTATTGAGGACATGACGTTACCATTAATGAACTCGAAACGACAAGGGCTCAAAAATATTTTCACGTTTCAAGAGTTATAAAAGAGCTTTAAGTTGACTCAGGACAAAATTTTGTGGTATTTACCGAGCATGTATCGATTATTACCCACATTCGAAACACCTATTACTGCACAAAGAAATCCAAGCATAAGACCCGTTCCACAAGAATACACGATTAATGTTCAAAAACCTAAGTCAAAACCCTAAAAACCATAGTCAAAACCCTAAATTTCGAAAAAAGGGCTTAAAAAGGCATATGGTAAAAATAATTCACTTTGTGTTTGTTTTAACCTTGGTAAAAACTTCAAACTACACGTACCTTGTGAAATTGGGTGGTCAAGTCCTGGAGCTTTGGTGGTTCATTGCTTCCCAAACTTCCTCCAGGTAGATACTTTGCCCTTTCTCTTTTTTTGTGTGTTAATTTGAAACGCAATTTCACATTTCTGGTTGGGTTTTGGAGGAATTTTTGGTTCAAAAATTTTGCCTCGGTTGTCGCAGGTTTCCCCCTCAGGGTTGCGACGACCAAGAAATCTGAATGGGCCAAAATCAAGATCATCACAGGAAAGTGATGTACCCCTGCAATGATCCAAGAAATTATAATCTAATCAAACTGGACCGTCGTAGCTATTTTAGAAACAGCAGTCACGAGCACAGATAACACAAAAACTTTAATTTTAAACTACTTTGGCATATGAAAATGGTTGAATGACTTTTAGTAAGAGAATGCTTGGGTGTGTAAGTGAAAAATGGCATTCTCCTAGCAAGAACACAATCATGACAATGATGACATGAGAGGGGCAGCAAATCCTCAGTGTTTGAATGTCCTCCGGAACTGCGGACTATTGAAATTCTTCTTAACACCATTATGGAGAGTGCAACTACATCTCCTGGAATACTTAATTCGATCGTGGAACCCAACAGAGGGGTAATTCATCATCTGTGGGCAAGAGGTTGAATTCGAAGCCACAGATATCTATTTTCTGACCAGATTATCAGGACGAGGGGAGAGACCCTGCATGGACAGTGTGTGAATCACCGGAGATTCCTTAGATATGCTCATCGCACGAGTGTGCCCAGGGGCACAAAAATCATCTACTAGTGGTAACTTACAGATACCCACGGTGAATGATCTGTCACTGCGAGTGTTGTTATTCACCATCACGAGGGTGGCTGGTTCCCAAGCCTAGCACGAGGCAACCAAAAATCAACTACGGTTGTCCTTAGATTGTCTCAATCCTACTATGTTTGACTGGGCAGAGGCCGTGTCTCTAAAAATGAAGAGGAAGTTGACAAAATGCCAGAGAGGTGAGATGAAGCAATTTGGGTACGGTTCGATCTTGATATTGATCATTCTGGAGCGAGTACCTATCCTTTAGTTACATGGCATGTGAGTGGGGTGGCTAGGACCACGAGAGACTCAAATAACTCGGTGGGGTCTTGTGATGCTGCGAGGAGGCGACGACCAGCTAGTGTCATGGGGTCCTGAATTTATGGAGTGGCTACATCGTCAGCAGGTGGTGGTCGAGGATTCACCATGTGTAGGGATGGAATTCAAGGGAGACCTTGACATGCTGCTTCTGCCTGGAGAGAAGTGGGATGAGAGAGGTCAAATTACTTAGTTTGACCAACAAAATTTTTGTAATTTGTCTTGTTGTTTTTAGATTTTAAATATACATGCCCTTATCATTATGTTCAATTCTTTACAGATGTTGGACCTGAGAGACCTGTACGTCTTGCTCCTACTGCCCAGAGGCCTGCCAAAGAGATTGACCTACCACCTTTGGGTGTAGATGCTGAGGAGGAGATAGCCTGGAACCTAGAGGGCTTAACTGAGGGGATCCAAGAATATGGAGGATTCGAAGAGATCCCTAGAAAGAACCAACAACACACCGTGGTGTGTGTCGAATAGGGTACATCGGCTGCTTAGACGGTGGTCTAGGCAGTAGTCTGCTGCAGAGAGCATCATCCATAGTAGACTTCTAGGTTTTGTTTTTTGCAAGTTTTGAGAGACATGTGTCTCGTGATGTAACTTGAAGATACATATATATTTTTTGACATATACATATATTTTTTGAGTGCCATAGTGCGCAACACATGATATGGATCTATCTATGTTTTATGGTCTCTGCTTGTTATGTTTGAATGTTTTTCTATGATTTATGATCTATGCAAATGTCCACCTAATACATAATTCACTAATGCATCAGTTAATATAGATAACATCTGCATAAAAGACAAAATACATAATAAGAAAGAAATCACTTGACACACCAAACCAAAAAGGGTACGTTGCTGCACGGGTTCATTTTTACAAAAGCTCGAACCATGGAGAACTATGCTTGGACTCGATTTCATTGTTTACACAAGCTTGAAATGAAAAACTATGCTTGAATAAGGTTCTCATGCCCCCAACATAATGATCCAATCGAGGTACATGCCCCCCAAGCTTAATTGCATTCAATGAGGTGGATGTAATGAAATTTCAATTACGAGATCTAGAAAAGACCCGACTAGGAGAGTTGTTTCATTTTGAACAAGGTTGACATAGTAAAAGAACTATCCTCAGAACTCCTTGATTCATTTTTTAACGAGATTGACACAAGATCGGGAACTATGTTCCATACTCCTTTTTTGATTTATTAACGAGGTTGACACAAGATCACGAACTATCCTCAGACCCTTGTTTCATTTTTTAAGGAGATTTACACAAGATGAAAACTATGCTCAACAACCCTTGTGTCATTTTCTAACAAGGTTGACATAGGAACAAACTATCCTTGGGTGACTCCTTGTTTCATTTTTGAATGAGGTTAACACAAGAAATGAGCCATCCTTGGTACTCCTTGTTTCATTTTTTAAATGAGGTCAACATGAGAAAAGAACTATCCTCAGGATTCCTGTTTATGGGCCATACGAGAACATGACTCCCAAGAGGTCTTCGCTGGAGGAAGAACCATGCTCTAGGAGGAGTACATGTCATTGGGAACCAATGACAGATTGGTTTCCAATGCCCCTAGTACATGATGTACGAGACCATCTGCATGATCATCAACAGATGTGGAGACGAAATGGGTAGCCACATAATTGACCTATGGCGGGGAAGGTACTGCTGGCAAATAAGAACCGATAGGGGATGATGATTGTATAGGAGGTACTGGGTGACCAAAGAATGACAATTGATCCACAGTCACCATTATTCCATCATGTGGAAAACAAACCACACGAAAAAGTGAAGAAAAAAGAGCCCCCATGACATAAATATAGTCGCGGTCAAGGAGAAGACTGAAATCCAATGCACCTTTGATGACCATCACGTCTATACAGATGGTTTTACCTCCCAAAGTAACTGGGAACTTTAGAAGGATCCCCAAAGGTTGACTAGTTCCTCTATCAAAAGCCAACAGTTTCTGGGTGATAGGCACAAGCTGTGGGGAGCCCAAAGCTTGCCAAGTAGTGGAAGGAATGAGGCTAACTGATGCACCTTCATCCAAGAGAGTACTAGGTACTGCCTTATTATAGGTGTATACTGTAATTTGGAAAGGCAAATAAGATGGGAGGCAAAAAGAAGTCAAGTGACTCCAATCAAAGGAAATAATAGAACTACTTGGTGGGTATATCGTATGATTGTCCCCATGCTCTACAGGAATCGAAGAAGGAATTTTTTAATTAGCTAGGATAGGAGGGTCGTTATTTGAATCAGGATAATCTAACGAGACAAGAAGAACATGGGAAGTATGATCATTGTGCTCTTCTGAAACAGAGTGAAGAACTAGTGGTGAAACCAAGTCGACACTCTTTTCGACCAATGGTTGGTCGAAAATAAACATAACATAGCTAGGCTCAGGAAGAGCAGGATGGAAAAGAGATGAATCCAAGTCAATATCTCTGTCAACCGAGAGAGGGTCAGAATAAATCTTCTAATAACCAATTGGAAGTTGGGGTGAAGGAGTTGTAAGACTTTCAAAAATGGCGGAAGCTTTATCCATGAGCGGACAAAGGTGAAGGAGATGGTCGCCTTCACATAACCTATAGGGGAATCTAATCTTCCATTTCTTCTAACCACTACCAGTTGAGGGTGTAACATCGACATGAGCATCAAAGGGTGATGAGGGATGAGCCAGATCGTGAGACCATACTTCTAAGATCCTAGGAATACTAGGACAATCATGAAGAAAATGGTCACCCTTGCAAAATTTACAAGGAAATTTAACCTTCCGTGGAGGATCAAAAGGTTTTTTGACCTGAGATGTACTCAGAGCAATAGTTGCGTGGGTGGCCACTCGCTTATGTAACTTCTTCTTCATCTTCCTCTTCTTCTTCATAGCCTCCTGGTTACTAGGTTTTGAACTTTCACTAGGCAAAGTAGGAGAGGAGGATGAAGAAACAAGGGAAGAAGGTGAAGGATCAATGTTAGAATCATCGTGTCATGATTCAAATGAAGGAGATGATAGAACAGGAGCCATGACACTCGGGACCACCGAGGTTGAAAACAACCAAACAGGTAAACCGATGGTTAACGTAGGCAAGGAAAACGTTGCCATATACGGAGCACCTGCATTTCCAAAAGAACGAAGAGGACCAGGACTTCCATCTAGGGGGAGACCTTGACTGGTAGACTCTAGGAATGTTTCCATCGGGATCAACCTTGAAAGGAACTCTAACTGTAACCGCAAATATTTTGTGGGCAGTTAATTTTATGACATTGAAACAAAACCATGTCTTTTCATATTTTAAGAGTCGAGAAAAGGACGAAAAGTGACTCTATCTCTTTCGAGGTTTAATGAGCCTGAAAGGACAAGTGCTTAGATGATCCTTTTACTTTTAAAGAGTCGAAAAGGAATGAAAATTACTGCTCTGGAACACTAGACAAGAGGTTTACCAGACAAATCGCAAAACTGCATATACACCTTGGTGATCAAATGACAGAGAAATGACCAAGGACTTTTCGTATGACATTCAATCTTCCCAAATGCTGTGTTCGATGCGTTACGATTTGTAAGGTGGGAGACTCGGCTTCCTATGGATAATAGGATGATAGCCTAGTGGGGTCTCCCAATATATACTCGACGGTATAGGGTGCACAAATCCGTACTAGTACTTATTGAATCACAAAAGGAGGAATCACCCAACCTTAGTGAAAACAATAGAAACTAGGTTTAACAACACTGGAACACGTCTCTAGCCTAGACCTCTAGATAGATAAGTGTTAGGGTCCAATGAGTTTTTAAGTTCATTCAATAGATTTTAATAGTTAATCTTGAATTAAGTTTTGGTTTCAAGGCCCTACCAAATGTATTTCAAAAACTCCTAGGATGCAACTACAATGAGTAAAAAATCATTCCTTTCGATGAACAACTACCTAAATGAGGGTAAGGAGTTCATTTCCAAGCAAACGCAAACCATAACAAGAAAATTCAAGAGAAGTTGTGCATGTAAGCCGTTCAACCACTAGGAAACACAATGCATCAATGCACTTTCTCACAACTACTAATGAAAGATTTGAACTTTGCTTTCTAATTTCTCAATCATGAAAAATTCACTAATGAAAATGTTCTTTCACTTTTGTATGTTGTATGAATACAATATTTTTTATTTTTTGGGATTAAATGACAAACAAGCAAATGCAAGCCTGATTGATCAAAACAAATGTAATCTATGTTCGAATAGCGAACGAAAATCAAATAAACAAATCAAACTAATTCAATGACCAATCATTATAGACCAATCAGAAAGGGTAGACAAGCACCAAGGAAACAACTTCAAACAAGCCAATAATATGGTTGTGGATGTATTTCAAAACCTTGGAAGGAAAAGCAACCCAAACAAGTGACTTCTTGACAAAACTTCAAAAGACTTAGGTCACACAGCCCAAAAAACCCAAAACTCAGACAAACAGAACCAAGAAGGATATACCTTAGCAAACACAATCAAAACAAGCTTGATGAGATGCAAGAGATAGCAGAGGACAAGCTACACTAGCCTATTCAAGAGGCAAGGCTATGAAAAGCAACCCTACAGGAATCGTCGCAGGGGTTAGACTAGCAACTTGAGACGAAAGCCAAATCGTCACAGGCACAAAGTTAGAATTGAGCGATGCCATCGCAAGAGTACACCTGTCTTCCGTGACGGTCTGATTTTAGGAATTGTCACATCTATATGATGGGATATTCGTGACGTACAACTTTACCAAAGAGGACAAGTGCGACTCGTCGTAGCTGTTAAGAGCTAAACAACAAAAATCTGCATTAAGAGGCAAAACAAAGCAAAAACACTTGATAGACACCAGAATTATCTCTTAGACAATGAGAGGGACTACCAGATTTACTCAAGTAACCCAGAACACTGATGGCTCAGTCCCAAAACCAAGAGACACTATGTAATTCAATAAAAAACAAATCAAGAGCAAAACAAGTGACAACACACAAAGGATTCCCCAGCGGAGTCACCAACTTGTGATGTAGGTAAAGTTCCCTCTGCGAACAGAGGCAACCCCTATAGCCCTAGAGTGGGTCTAATCACAACAAGACAAACACAATATCTAATTTCCTTAAATAGTCATCATTGAAAGAGTCTACCTTATGCCGATGTAGTCTTCGTTGCGCTGCTCCAGCTTTCGTTCCCTTCTCCTTGATGAGTGATTCACCTTAAACAACATAAGAGAACAACAAAACACATAATAGAGCACAACAATGATCTATTTACTTACAGATTCAAGGAACCATAATCTATCAAATATATTTCATACAAGATATAGGAAATAACTATTGATTGTATTAATGTAAACAACAGTAAAGCTTACAACCATGCCGTGACGTCGCAAGCTTCCTTGGAGGGTCCAGTCAGTATGTCTCCTCAAGCATTCACCCTCAAAAGGTCTCCCAAAAGGCTGATAACTATCTCTCTCACCCAAAACCACTAGTATAAGGCTAAGGCAATCCACAACCAATTGCTAGACTATCAACAATTCACACTGCAAGATATCAATCCAACACCAAGAACTAGCTAATTTGCTCACTACCAAAAAACTAGCTGATCATAGCAATGGGGATGCTTTTATAAGAGGAGGAGCCTCCATAAATGAGGGAGAGGGAGCTTATCTTCAAGGGAGGTTTCTCAAAAGGTAGAACTACCATCTAAAATGAGGAAAGGCGAAATTCCTTGACCCAACAACTAGTTCTAGAACCACCCAGAAGCATTCTATTTGAACTAATTCGCTATATCTCGATCGTCGCGAGTCCAACACTAAGACTCAAAGATGACATCGTGAGGCAAAGTGTATTCAAAGCCATTGTTGCAAGAAGGATACTGATGACTTGTAACGATCCCTAAAATCAAACCATAGAAGATAACAGATGTATTCTTGCGACAGTGTCATGAGGTTCTCGTTCACTTTGGTCCATTGTCACAGACAGAATACTGGTGTCTTGTGACAATCTTGAAACATAGGCAAAAGGGGTCAACTTCAATATTAATGAGCATGGTTGATATTCTTGAGTAATGTGGAAGAAATGGACACATATTTTGATGTATGACAAAAAACATATGCCATTCATGGACTAAATCTACTCGGGATCAGGGGATGCAGGGTCGGTGACAAAATACTGTGTAACACTTGGGGAATTTTTTCTTATAAGTTCCTCCCGTTCAACTTATATAATTCCCCCACTACTTTCCAAAGGGCTCTTAGTATCTTTTCTGATCTTGTACATGATTTAGTAGAAATGTATATGGATGAATTCACATGCTATGGGAATGACTTTCAATAAGTTCTCTCCAATATTGGTAAGTTCTTCCAAATATGTGGGATGATGAACCTTTGCTTTAGCCATGAAAAATGCTTGTTCCTAATGATTAAGGAAGTTGTTCTAGGACATTTCGTCTCCTAAAAAAGGATTCAAGTAGACCCTAGTAAGGTAGCCATCATCAATCACCTTTCAATACCTTGAAAAAAAAGAGATGTTAGAAGCTTATTATGCCATGCATTATACTATCAGAGGTTTATAAATGATTTTAATAAAATTGCCTCTCCTTTTTTTCCTTGTTAACCAAAGATGTTGATTTTTTTTGGACAGATCCATGCCAAGAAGCATTTGAGAGCATAAAATAAAATTTAATGACAACAATTATTCTTAGAGGTCCTAATTGGACCTTTCCCTTTCATGTTCACATAAACACATCAAACAGGGCATTTGGAGTAATTTTAGGTCAATTTGAAGATAAATTTCCTTATGCAATCTACTTTAGTAGTAAAAATATGTATAAGTCTAAATTAAACAACATTGTAACTGAAAAATAATTCCTCGCTATTGTGCACTCTTTGAATAAGTTTAGACACTATATTATTGGTTACCAAGTCTTTGTACATACTAACCATGCATCAATTAAGTATGCGATGAACAAACTAGATCTAAATGCTAAGATAATAGGATGGCTATTACTATTGCAATAGTTTGACATAACCATTGTTGATAAAATAGGGAAATAAATGGTTGTTGCAGATTCTTGTCAAGATAAACCTTTTCTGCAGATGAAGGGTTGGTGGAGGATCAACTTCTAGATGATCATCTTCTTTCCATCTGAATTTTATCTCTGTATTTTTTTTACATTGGAAAATATCTATCTACTAGATAACTCCCTCCTCATTTGTTTTCAAGGAAGAAATGAAAGATACTCTTGGCCAATTATTCAAAAAGATGTCCAAAGATACACTGTACAATGTGATGAATTCTAGAGAATGGGGAAGCCTGCAAGGAAGGATGAAATTCCCCTTCAACATCAAGTGTATTTTGAGCCATTTGAGAAACAAGGCATGTAATTCATTGGTCCTATTGATCCCCCATATAGACAGAAAAATTACATCATTGTATGAATTGCTTACCTAATGAAATGGATTGAAGTGAAAGAACTAAAGGTAGCCACAGAGAAAATCATAGTTAAGCTCTTAGGAAAAAATATTTCCAACGAATTTGGTTTTCCAAGAGATTTAATACTAGATCAAGGCAGCCAATTTAGTTCTAACTTGACTGAGTTGATAATTAAGAAACATCACATTAACCATTGAAAGTACACTCCCTACTATTCCTAAGAAAATCAGTAGTTAGAGGTCACTAAAAATGCATTAGGAAAAATTCTTACTAAGGTAATTAGTGAAAAAAAAGTATTGGGTAGAGAGACTTATTGAAGCCACTTAGGCCTATAAAACTACTTAGAAAACCACCATTTTTTTCACCCCCTATGATCTTGTTTATGGAAAGAAGGGTTTGTTGCCAACTGAGTTTGAATAAAATAGTTTGAGGATGGTAGCCTAACTAGACATGAGTTCGACTAAGGCACATATTGATAGGATACAACAACTAAATGCCTTGGATAAGTACATGATGCAACCCTTGTTACATACTAAGGTAGTCTAACTACAAAGGAGAATATGTCATGATAGATACATCAGAGCCATAACCTTCCAATATGGTGATTGAGCTCTCTTTTATGATTCTAGGTTCAAGAATTCCAAAGGAAAACTCATGACTAGGTGGTTGGGACCTTACTTGGGTTAGAAATGCTATGATAATGGATTTGTCAGGATCATAACATATATTAGGATCAAACACCATTGCTAGTAAATGGTTATAGGCTAAAGGTTTACAAGAAACCACTTTCCATGGCTAAAATTAGAATTTCAATAAGTAAGGAACTAAATGTGATTGAGAGCACCACATTTCCCAATCCATCCACCTATTGTTAACAAAATAAAGATAAAAATAAAAGAGAAATAAAATATCTCAAGTGAAAACCTCCTTTGAGATGCTTGAGACAAGCTCATTGGCTAAAAATCTCCATAAGGCAATCAGTGTGTTTGAAGAGAAAAAAATAAAAATAGAATAAAGATCCAGGTGAAAAACCTCTTGTGAGGTGCTTGTAGCAGGTTCATTAGTTGAAAACCTCCAAGTGATAGACATTGATCCCCCCCCCCGAAAAAAAGAAAAGAAAAAATAGAAAAAAAATAATTTTTTTTAAAGGAAAACGAAAACATATTCATCTCTCACATTGATAATTGTGCATGTATAGTATTCTTGCAACAAGAGAAGATGCAATAAGTAGGGGAACAAAGAGGGACAATATAGCACCACATTTCAAGTCATTAGCACAATTAGCCCAAGGTTGACCCAGTTGACATTCTTGTACCATTTTCTACTCCTTTACATCATCCCCAGGACCATCCATGTCATATCACCCACTTTTCATAGGTTTTATTTAACTTTCATGAAATGCTATAGGAAGGTCCAAAACTGCTATAGGAAGGACAAATCTATAAAAAAGGCTGAAAATCCAAGTTTATTTGAGCATATGGTCCAATAAATATCACCAATAGGTTCTAATAATTGACATTTCCATGACTAGGCTTCACAAATGCATTCCTCTCATTCTATTTGCCCCATTCCACCCCATAACGATCCACTTCTTTCACTCTTTCATCACAATTAGACTCAAAAACTTCTCCACCTACAATTTATCCATCCCTATGAATTATCAAGTCACATATACCACTTGAAGAATTTTTTCCATTTAGCACGAAGGGCCTTTGTGCATGCTACAGGAAACTACACAATCTTGTAGCAAGTTGCAAATAATATACAGGCCCAACTTATTCAATGCATAAAGAGCCCTATGAGGTAGCTATACTCTTCAAAAAAATCCAAAGCTACATAAATACCCTGTAGACACCCTCCAAAAATGATGAAGAGGTCTTAAGTAGCTAGATGATCCCTTGTAGACTGTTACAAGATTACCTATACACTGTAACCAACACATGGAAAACACTTGCAACAATGGCATACATCAACACCAAGCATGCAAGAGGTAATCATGAGGTATGGAATCCCCAAAATGTCTCCTTGAATTCATTTGAAGCATAGTGAAATTTACCTTTTGTGCAAAACGAGGTTTCAATAGGCTATCCAACGAAATCTAACCAACTAACAACCAATTTCTAACCAAAAATCAACACTCACTTTTCTAAAAGATTTCTTCGCACATGTTGGGGGAAAATAATAAATATAAGCTATTATCCTGGACTTATGTATATTTTCCTATAGATTCACAAGTTCATGTAATCTATTAAAACAAGAGACAATAATCTACTTCTACTTTCAACCAGCGGAAGCCAGTAAATCGCTGGAAAACAATAATCAACAAGAGGAAGATAAATAAATGGCACATAACACAATAAGTGTTCTGGGCAAATCCACTAGCCAAAACTCCACCTATCTCTATTGCATTAATCAAAAATATGAGTGAATATACAAAGCTTGTTCTCACTAGAATAATTCTGCACAAGTATGCTCAACTCTCTGCCTCACAAGACCGCTCTTAGCCAGCACTTAGCCAATTTCCACTATCTTCTAAGCCCCTATTTCCTTGCACAATTCCTAGACTGAATAAACCATATTAATGGAAATCCAGTGCTTCAAAAACTAAACAATCCAATCTAGGTCCTCTTCCTGATTACATGCATGATCTATACAACTTAGTAAATCATACAACTGATAGTACACTGTCCCTGCACTCTAGTCTCAATTGGGTCTTTCTCAGAACTAACATGCATGAGTTTCTGATGAGAAAATCTTCAGCTATTTGAAGTAGCACTTGTGGATGCACTAGTGCACTAATTGATTGCTAATCCTCTACTAATTCAACAAATAATTAGAACTAGTTTATCTATCTATAACTCAATATAGTGAGTTATATAATTACAACTCAATCTAAACTCATACCAGACCCCTAAAATTTAGGGAGAACATATACATGACTTCCAAAATACTTCCAACTCGAAATTCCTATGCTAATTAAGTTAATTAAACTTTATTAACTATTTACAAGTTTCTATGAGAATATAATTCTATTTTAATTCTCAGTTTAAATTCAAGGGAAAATTTAAACTAGAATTTCTTGTTGCCATTTCTCAACACTCCCTCTCAACAAGAAAGGGATTATATCCTACCCCAATCCTGTCTCTATGAAACTCGAATTTTCATCTTGACAATGCCTTTGTCAAAATGTCAACATCTTGCTCCTTCATGGGAATGTACTCTAACAACATGATCCGCCTCAATACACAATCTGATAGATGATGATACCAAATATTAATATTCTTGGACCTATCATGAAAAACTTGATTTTCAAAAGAGTTTGATACAACTCTGATTATTGCAGTAAATCATTGTTGGATCCATCTACTGACCAAACAGAACAACTAGGATCTTCCTCATCAAGATGGCTTCACATGATATCTGACTTGCATCCATGAACTCTATGTCTGCTGAACTGAGTGCAACTGATCTTTGTTTCCTCTTGTACCAAGAAACTGCCGCTGATCCAATATTGAAAATCCCTCCTGATGTGCTTATCTAGTCAGATGGACTCCTTTCGCAATTTGCATCTGTGAAGCCTTGAAGCTTCACTCCCTCTGTCCATCTATACCAAAATCTATATTGAGTAATGCCCTTGAGGTATCTCAACATATGCTTTGCCTCCTTCCAATACAACTTGGTAGGCCTAACCATCACTTGACTAAGCTGGTTAACTGCATAGCATAAATCCGATCATGTGTTCACCAAGCACATGAGTGAATCCTAAAGCTGCTTGTAAAAAATAACTTCCACTAACTCTCCTGAAGTAGCATCCTCCTTCCTCTAGTTACCAACTAGAGGAGTCTCCATAGGTTTGCATCTCTCCATGCGGAACCTCTTGAGTATCTCGTTGGCATACTTGCCTTGAGACATAAACAACTCCCCATCACCCTACCATACTTCCATGCCCAAAAATTAATGCATGAGCCCCAAGTCCTTCATCTCAAACTCTCTTACAAGGTCCTCCTTGCAAGATTAGATCAACTGATCATCACCTATAAGTATGAGATCATCAACATAAATTACAATGATCAACAATTTACCTTCCATCACTATGTCGTACATGTTTGCATCCACTTCACTCTTTGTGAAGCCCAACCCAACGAAGTAACTATCTATCCTAGTGTACCAAGCATGAGGTGCTTGGTTCAGCCCATACAATGCTCTCTTGAGTCGACACACATGCGGATCCGGGTCGAAGGTTTCAAAACCTTAAGGCTTATCTATGTACACCTCTTCATCGATCATGCCATAAGGAAGGATGTCTTCACATCCATATGATGTATCTTCTAACCCATCTGCTCTGATAGTGCCAATATAGATCTGATCGCTAGTACCTTGCAACAGGAGCAAAGGTCTCATCATAGTCAATCCCCTCTACCTATGAAAAGCCATGGGCTAGAAATCTAGGCTTATGCTTCTCCACCCTACCATTTGTAGCTTTCCTTACCTTGTAAAGCCAACAAGAGCTCACCATAGACTTATCCTCCTATCTTGGGACCACATCCCAAACAATGTTACAAACAATGGAGTCATACTCTTCCACCATGGAATCAACCCAAATTGGTTACTGCACTGCTTCCTCAAAGGAAGAGGGCTCTGTCACAACACATCCACTCATAAGAGACATGTATCCAGTGTACCTATTAGGCGACCTCCTCTATCTACATTGTGATGTGGGTGCTCCCACATTCTCTCTAGCATCCAACAAAAATATATCTGCCTCTCTACTGTGCTTTCTCCCATCTCTAGAAGACTCTGCCTGAGTGGATGTCTCCACTCCTAGATCCTCTGCATGTGGCTACTTCACATCAATGTGAGGCTCCTCCTCGCTAGGATCTAAAAGATTATTAACCACATGTAGCTAAAGCTCGATCTCAAGGGAACATCACATGGCCTTCTCCTCCTAAAATTTGAGATCTCTGCGGACTACTGTCATCCTACTTATTGGCAAGTACACTTGATAGTTGTGGGGTGTATCAGTGCACCCCACAAATATCCCCAACTCTACTATTGGATCCAACTTATTCCATGCATATTTTGTCACATGGAAATATACCAATGACCCAAATATCCTGAAGTGACCAACATCTGGCCTCTTACCAGAATAAGCCTCCTTTGGAGTTTTCATCCCAAGTATCTGATGTGGGCTACAGCTTTGAACATAAACCATTGTGCTGCATGCCTCAACCCACAAGTGTAGTGGGATACCCTGATCATGCAACATCCCCCTCTCTACCCCTACTATGATTCTATTCTTCCTCTCAACCACCCCATTCTGTTGAGGGTTATGGGCACCGTCAAATCTTGTTTAATCCCTTTCGCTGCACATAAGTTCTTAAACTTGTTTGAGACATACTCACCACCATTATCATTCCATATAGATTTATCCTTCTTTCTTGAATCTTTATCCACCAATGCTTTAAACTCACAAAACTTTGTGAAGGTTTCATCCTTTTTCTGCATGAAAAATATCAAACATTTTTGAGATAAGTCATCAACAAATATAACATAATACCTATGTTTGGCTATGGATGCTGTAGATAATGGTCTACACACATCTGAAAGGACTTGATCTAGAATATCCTTTGCTCGATTGTCTCTATTGTGAAAGGAATACTTGGTGCATTTACCCAAAGTACACCCCTTTCATATATCAACTTGCTCTAGTGTACCTTTGGGTAAACTAGTGGAGATATGTTGCATGATGTTCAAAGCCCCATGATGCAAGTGACCCAATTTCCTATGCCACAACTTGCCAACATCTCGGCTCTTCACCATCTCTTCTTTCATTATCAAAGAAACACAATCCTCTACCTCTAGATTATAGATATTCTTCACCCGAATCCCTATGTTCTTTACTTGACCCGTGGCTATGTGTCAAAGGAATGCCTTTCATTTCGAGAAGATCACATAATAGCCTCTATCCTCAAGCATGGCAACAAATACCAAGTTCTTCTTCACCTCGAGCACATACATAACATTCTTTAAGGTGAGTGGAGCTCCATGATCCCTTTGAAAATTAACTGTTCCCAATCTAGTAGCACTATACCTCCCGTCGTCACCCATTTCGATATGCATCTAGAGATCTTTCTCCTCCAGGTCACTTCATAACTCCTTGTTTCCAGTCATGTGGAATGAAGCTCCACTGTCTAAGTACCATACAGTTTGTAGAAATTTCACGTGTAGAACAAACTGATATATGCAATGTCCTAAAGCATAATACTTGTTCTACTTCTACAAAACATTAAGCGGAAGCATAATCGAATTCATGAGCAACATCAAGCAGAAACATGCATAACTGATCAAAATAAATCAATCACACATAACACAGAACATATCACTGGGGAAAACACTAGCATAAAACCCCAACATTGTATTATCAATCAAGTGGAAATCCTCTTCAACATAAAAAAAGAATAAGCTCAATAGCTATCCTGCTCTCTCTATACTCTGATGATCTTCAATCAGAAGATGAAAATCATGGACTACCTAGGCCTCAATATATAGGCCACAAGTCCTCCAATCTCCTATAATAGATCCTTCTCAATGCAAGGAATACTTACTAGAAATATCAAAGCCTCTGATAGTACACTATCCCACATTTGATCTCAACTGGGTCTCTGACAGAATTGACATGCAATAGTTATCCATGAGTGAATCCTCAGTTATCTAAAATAATAGTTGTCACATGCATGCAAGCATTATCAAACTATATTTTATTATTTTAATAACTTGTTAAAATAATCTAACTGGACTTGACTAGTTAGAACTAAGTCAACTGATTCTCTCATTATAGAACTCATACTTATTCCCTCAATCAGTGGAGAAAATTAAGGATAAATTCCTCAATCAGTGGGACAACTCATGTGCATGCTCACAAAGACTTCAAATTCGAATTTCCTTAACTAGTTAACTCAACTGAATTAATTAATTAATATTTCAAACTTCTGTTAATACCAAAATTAATTTTACTTGCTATAGATAGACTAGGGACTACTATAATAGGAAGGGGCCCACAAATGCTATTTTTAGAAATTTCTATTTTTAGCAGTTTAACCTCTCACCCAATGTGGCCAATGACCTCACTGGCCAAACTGCTATTTTTAGACATGTTATTTTTAGCACATTCTAAATTTAACATTTCTTGTTGCACATTTTTCAACAATGGCGCACCTCGGGTGAGACTCCTTACCCTTCGGGTAAGGTGAAAATGTCGGAATTGTCCTAGACTACAATGAGCCATTGTTGGCCCTCCACGCCTGAACCCAAGGTCTCCCCCTGATGACCCTTTTGTGCTAACAAAATGATAACCTTGATTCTATATCTTCTCCTAATGATGATGACTTTGTAAAAACTATAGGCAAGTGTAAGGACCCTAAAATCCCTCCCTCTCATCCCAACCCTTAAGGAGTAAACCTTCCACTAACAATCGATTTGATCCACTTTCCTCCTTAGAGTCACCTAATCCTCCCTTGACCTCGTTATCACCTAAAATAATTATGCATGAATGAAATCCACCTCCTCTATCCTCTTCAAATCTACTACTCTCTTCCTTTGCTTCCTCGCCTCCCGCTCCCCTTCATCAAATTATTCTAGAATGTGGCCTACATAAATCCTTAGATTTTAATGGTGATATGGATTAAGATTCACTCTACCTTATAGAAATCACTAAAGAATGGAAAGTAAAATACCCACAAACTCTCACAAAACATCAAGTCAAGGTACGAAGCTGAGCATATTTCAAATCTTGCCAATCTTCCTTAAAATTGGCATTAGGGAAATGTAACAAAGGTTCATTAAGAGTTTAATCGAAGATAATCAAGGGCCTTGTTAAACCCCACAAGGAAGAAAAAGAAAAATGGAAAGGAAATAAACAAATCCTATAAGGATTAGGAGATATGTTGGTCAACTTAGGATGAATCAAAGCAATTATGGAAGTTTTTTTCGCTTCCAACATACCCTCAACATAAAAATTATCTATTGGAATATCAGAACCTCAATTGCAAAAGAAAATACAAACCCCTTTAATAAAATTGGTACTCTGAAAACCCCATAGTCATGATGATTTAGGAAAACAAAATTTCAAGTGATGTAATTAGAAAACTAACAAGGAAATAAGGAAGAGATTGTAGAGAAATTTCTATTGATACTCAGGGACAAACAAGCAACCTTGCCATTATATGGAAGCCTCAAGAAATTATCATTCTTAACTTGTTTTCCTCCTTTAAAATTCTCACCTTCCAATTTCAGCTCATTGGCTCAACTGAGGCCTACTAGTTGTATAACATTTATGGCATTCCATCGCCCAAGGATAAATCGTGTTTCCTCCAATCCATTTCTAGCACCTATATTTTTATCTCTCCCTCTCCCTAGATGCTTTATGGAGTTTTAAACCTCATAAAAACACTAGAAGAAAAGCAAGGAGTGATAAAAAGACGATCCAAATTCCATTTAGTTTTAGGAAGCAATGGTGTCTTCTCTCCTAGTCAATCTCAAAACTATAAATGGCATTTTTGCTTGGAATAACAGAAATGGAGGATCACAAAAAGTGGTTTTTAAACTCGATCATTTAAGTCATGGCTCACACATATGTCTAAATATTGACATAATGTCTTGAACTCATAATAGGATTTTTTCATAGGGAAGTTTTGGCTACACCATATAGAATTTCAAGATAACATAATGAAGTGGTGGGAGGAACATATAACATTGTAAGGTACATCAATGTATAACATCCATAAAAACTCAAATACATTAAATGATAGCTTAAATGCTAGAAAAAAATAGAATTCAGTAACATATTGGAGGAAAAGTGCATACTGGAAAAATAGATGGAGGAAATACAACATGAAGCCATCCTATAAGGTCGATTTCAGATGTTAATTAAAGAATAAAGCACCACTCTTACTAATATTTAGGAGCTCCATGAGTAGGATGAACTTCTTTGGAAACAAAAAAAAAGATATGATGGCTCAAGGAAGGTGAATTAAACATAGCATTTTTTGAAAAATATTTGCTTCAACATCTCCATCACAATCACATTTCCTCCATCAAAAATCCTAAAGGAGTGAAATTGTAGGGACAACAGGATATATCTCAAAATCTAATCTGTTATTATCAATATTTCTTTACATAGTCCTATAGGTTTTAACCCCGTACAAAAATTACCTGCATACGAATTCTAAAACACAGAAAATAAACAATGCGAGATCATAACACATAAAACACATATACACAAAGATTTTCCCCTCGACCCCAAAACCAGGACTACCAGCTTGATTTTTCATTATGTTCCTTTCAATGTTACAATACATATTTATACATGCCGAAGCATCCAATACCATGGACCGAAAACCATCGCGTCAAAAAAACATGTGCGAAAATCATGCACAAAACCATAGGTGGGTCCGCCCAACCTAACCTAGGGTCCAAAACCAAAATTACCCCTCAAACCCCCTGTTAACTATGTGGAAAGAATATAACACAACCCAACAGGGTATATTTTTATTTTATTTTATTTATTTTTCCATTAATTATTTTTAATTTAGTTTATTTTATTTCTTTTAATTATTTATCAAATGATCTTGTCTAGATTAGGGTCTTGACTCGTTTTTATAGTTTTTTACTCCCCTCCTTTAAAGTTTGACTTTGATTTTTTTTAAATTAATTTAAATATTACTTATTGAAATGAGGTTTCTGTGATCCATATCAAGTTTTTGAGACAAGTTTTCGGCGATAATCACATAAAAATTCATTTGTCGACGTGTTTCGAACCAACAAGTGTGGTTACTTAAAACTAGTTGTTTAATATAGCAGTGACTTATTAATATTTGTTTTTAATAAAGTATTAAACTAATATCACAATTTAAATATTATTTTTCAAAAACTAGTAATATTGTTTTATAATAATTTAATAATATTTTCAAAACTAATCCATTTAATATAGTCCATTTACATATTAATATTTTTTAATAATTAATAACTAATATCATAATTTTTTAAATATTATTTTTCAAAAACGAGTAATATTTGGTTTTAATAAATTAATTTAAATATTATTTCTCAAAAAAATCATTTAATATAGCCGTTACCTATTAAAAATTTTAATAAATTAATGAAATAATATCAATATTTAAATATTTTTTTCAAAAACTAGCCGTTTAGTATAGCCGTTACTGAATAATTTTTTTTTAAATATCAATAAATTAATACCATAATTTAAATATTATTGTTCAAATATAGTCGTTACTTTAAATTATGTATCTACATTGCTCTCTATTTAAGCCTTTTCCATGGTCTGCCTCTTCATCTGGTCCTCATGATGAACCACACTTGTTCGTTCTAAATGCGTTGGCCAAAAAATTATCTTATGTGATTTCTACCGAAAGACTTTGCTTAATTCATTATGGATCACAGAAGCCTAAATACAGAAATTAAAAATGTTATTATTTTATTTTTTAGAATTAAATTTTTGTTTTATTATATTATTACAATTCTAAATAAAATATGTTTGTTTATACTATATATAATTACTGAGAAAAAATATATTTATACATAATTATAAAATAGTTGTTGAATTTAGGCTTCTGTGATTCATATCAATATTTTTGAGAGGGTTTTCGGCGGAAATCACATCATAATTTGTTTGTCGACGCGTTTCGAACCAACCAGTGTGGTTCATTGTCAGGACAAGTTGAATAACCAGATCATAAGTGCAATATAAATAGAGAGAAAAGGTTATCTAACGACTATAATTGACCATGAATGTATTTATTTGACCAGGAAATGGTTATAATTGACCAGGAAACGACTACATTAGACTGGGTAATCGGATAGGGCCAAGAGATAAGGAAAGGGACCTAAAATAAGTCAATTCAATAATTAATTAATAAGTTTTAATTATTTTTCCATGGCTTGCATTCAACTAAGAAACAATAATAATTGAGAATAATCAAATTAGTTAGTTAGTTTTTCAACCTAAATTCATAGTTTAATAAAAAAATTCTATTTTAAAGAACCTATAATTAGTTAATTAAATAAACAATTAGTTAGTTTTAGTTATTTAGTGATTAAATGCAATTACTTACATTCAACTAAGAATTAACTGATGGACTTTTTATTTAAATCTATAAAAACTTCTATTACTATTATTATATGAAATAATAGGAAGAAATAATAAATGAATAATAATTAAATAACCTAATTAGTCATTTGGTTATGTGAATTAATTCTAAGTTTAATAACAAATTATAACTAAAATGGAAATGTAGTAATTTCTATTAAATTATAGATAAAGGACAAGGAAAAATATAACAATTTTCAATTAATTAGTTAATTTGATTTATAATAACAATTTATTTATATTTTACTCTTCTGTGACTTAATTTCGAGTTCAATAACAAATATAACTATGAATCAATTTCTATTAAACTATAGGAAAAAGACAATGGAAAAATATAGCCACTTTTCAATTAGTTAGTTAATGCAAATTTATAATATCACTTTATTTATATTTTACTCTAGGTATAATGGGATTATTAGGCTTACCTCATTATAATTATTTCAAGTATGTTTAGGTATAATGGAATTTTTTATTAAGAAGAATTTTAGATTAAAGTGAATCAATAAATTATAGAATAAAAACAAAGAGAGGAAAGGGAGAAAAAGGGAAAGCAAAAATAAGAGGATGAGGGGGAAAGGACACCAAAAAGGCAAGGTGGGGACGGGGGAAAGGGTTGGGGGGGTGGTGAGTGCTTAGGAGGAAAGGGCAGGGATCCGACAACTGCTAATTTTCCAGCCATCATCTCTATTGAGATTGCTCGACCTTTTTTCAATTTCTATGGCTTCCCTAAATTTTCGGTGGTGAAAAGGTACAATCTTGGCAATAACACATGTCTCCTCAATACATAAGTGATGCTTAGTCTTTTCCATGTGTTTAGCCAGGGCAGAAGATCCGATCCTCCTATGTTTTATGTCAACTAAGTGCTCCTGAATCCTCTGATTAATAGAGCGACCAATCTCACCATCATAGGGGGTCCCACAAGAATAAGGAATAACATAGACGCCTTTCATATCCTTGGGGTTAACAGGGTATTTTATCGATCTAAGAGAGATACGAATGGTGTTAAGGGGTCTAAAAGTTGAGGGAACATTATGCTTCCTAAGAATTCTCGCAATCTTATTAGTGGTCCCTTGGTTGAAAGGGAGATGAATCCTTGAGACTAGATCTTTAGGGTCTTTCTTGGTCAAGGAGTTCTTGTTGGCTTTAAGGAAATCATTCCAAACTTGGTGCCTACTATAACCATTATTAATAAAAACATTAAGGAGATGGGCCTTCTTTTTATTGAGTCTCTTTTTATCAGAAATTCTTAGCGCATGAGTAACTAATGTGTTGAGAACACCTAACTTCTGAGCAGGGAAATGATGGTAGCTGGCATGAAGATACTACTCCGTATGGGTCTTCTTTCAGAAAACCTGGTGGGAGAAAGAACGGTCATCATTCTTCGAAATGAGAACATCAAGGAAAGGCAGGCACCCATCAACTTCCTTCTCCATAATGAACTTTATGGAGGAGGATTGATTGTTGAGATGCTGGAAGAAAAGGTCCAACTCTTCTTGGCCATGAGACTAGATGACATCAGTGTCATCCACAAATATCTTCCAGAGCTTGAGTAAGAGATGGGCTGAGGCCAAAGCCTTGGATTCAAAGTCTTTCAATCTAAGGGAAAAATTCTACGTCACACATAATGTCTTCTACCAGGATCTTTTTAGGGGTGAGGGCAAAATTTAAACCTTTTCCAAGAAGACTAAAGACTGTGGGGGAAAAGGAGAATCTAGAAAGATTGACAACTTTACTATTACGTGACTGATTATTATTATTATTATCATCATCATCATCATAATAGTTGTCGTTATTATTATTAATAATATTATTAATTTCATTAATATCATTATCATAGTAGTTGTCATTGTTATCATCATCATCATCATCATCATCATCATCATCATCATCATCATCATCATCATCATCACCACCATCACCATCACCATCACCATCATCATCATCTTAGTAGTTTTTGTTACTAATATTATTATTATTATTATTAATTTCATTAATATATTATTATGTAATTGTTAATATTAATTTACTAAATAATTATTATAACCTTAAATATACTTATTATTATTATTATTGAAATTCATTATTATATTATTTATTATTTAGGAAGCATAATGTTCCCTCAACCTTTAGACCCCTTAACACCATCCGTAGCTCTCTTAGATCGGTAAAAGACCCTGTTAACCCCAAGGACATGAAAGACGTCTATGTTATTCCTTGTCCCTGTGGGACCCCCTATGTTGGTGAGACTGGTCACTCTATTAATCAGAGGACTCAAGAGCACTCAACCAACATAAAACATAGGAGGACCTGGTCTTCCACCCTGGCTGAACACGTGGAAAAGACTAAGCATCACATATGTATTGAGGAGGCCCATGTTATTGCCAAGATTACACCTTTTCACCACTACAAATTTAGGGAAGCCATAGAAATTGAAAAAAGGACGAGCAATCACAATAGAGACGATGGCAAGAAAAGTAGCAGTTGTTGGATCCCTTCCCTTTCCTCTTAGCACCTCCCCCAAACCTCCCTACTCCCCCGCTTTCCTCTGCCACCCACCCCTTCTGGTTGTCCTTTCCCCCTACATCCTTGATGCTTTTCCTTTTTTTCCCTTCCCTCTCTTTGTTTTTATTCTGTAATTTATTGATTCACTTTAATCTAAAATTCTTCTTAATAAAAAATTCCATTATACCTAACCATACTTGAAATAATTATAATGAGGTAAGCCTAAAAATCCTGTTATACCTAAAATAAAATATAAATAAAGTGACATTATAAATTTGAATTAACTAACTAATTGAAAATTGGTTATATTTTTCCATTGCATTTTACCTCTAGTTTAATAGAAATTGCTTCATAGTTATATTTGTTATTAAACTGGGAATTAAGTCACAAAAGAGTAAAATATAAATAAATTGTTATTATAAATCAAATTAACTAAATAATTGAAAATTGCTATATTTTTCCTTGTCCTTTACCTATAATTTAATAGAAATGGCTACATTTCCATTTTAGTTATAATTTGTTATTAAACTTAGAATTAAGTCGCATAACCAATGACTAATTAGGTTATTTAATTATTATTCATTTATTATTTCTTCCTATTATTTCATATAATAATAATAGAAGTTTTTATATATTTAAATAAAAAGTCCATTAGTTAATTCTTAGTTGAGTGCAAGCAATTGCATTTAATCACTAAATAACTAAAACTAACTAATTGCTTATTTAATTAACTAATTATAGGTCCCTTAAAATAGATTTTTTTTTTTATTAAACTAGGAATTTAGGTTGAAAAACTAGCTAATTTGATTATTCTCTTTTATTATTGTTTCTTATTTGAATGCACGCCGTCCCAAAATAATTAAAACTAATTAATTAATTATTGAATTAACGTATTTTAGGTCCCTTTCCTTATCTCTTGGTCCTGTCCGATTACCCAGTCTAATGTAGTCGTTTCCTGGTCAATTATAGCCATTTCCTAGTCAAATATAGCCATTCCTAGTCAAATATAGCCATTCCTAGTCAATTATAGCCATTAAATAATATGTTCTCTCCATTTATACTACAACTATGATTTGGTTCTTCAACTTGTCCTAACGATGAACCAAACTGGTTAGTTCGAAATGCATCGACAAACAAATTATGATGTGATTTCCACCGAAAACCCTCTCAAAAATATAGAATAGTTATTATTAATAAACATAAATATTTATGTCATAATTATAAAACAACTATATTTCATCTTAATTATTTATTTACATTTTTATAAAAAAATAATTTTAATGAAAGTTTTATTAGGACATTTTATTATTAAATTTCGAATCACTTTGATTATTTGTCTATATTAAAAAAAATTTATGTGTTTGTGACATATTAAACAATATCCATAATTAATATAATATTGCGGAACATCATCTCTAAAAATCACATTTATTTAACCTTTAACAATTACTAAACCAATACACTTTCCAATTAAAAACCCTACCTTAATAAAATATTCAGTAGGTATCTAAGTTTTCATTAACATGTTTTATAACTCGTATATATATAATATAATATTTTATTTTTTGTTAATTTTGAGTTCCATCATATATTTTTTATACCCTCACTAATATACAAACCGCTTTACCTATGTATATCTCTTTATATATTATGCTATTATTATATCCTTAATATATGCTCGCCCATAAACCCAATACTCTATTGTACATTCATACTTTAATATTTTAATTAATATCATACTAAATATTCCTAATATTATGTTATTTTTTCATTTCATATATACCCAATGTAAATTTTCCTGATATAATATTACTCCCTATAAAATCTTGTACTACATTAGCATAAATAATTATATATTCTTATTTAATATTTTATTAAAAAATTTCCATACAAATCTCATCATTGACTAAGTCTCCAAATCATCTCCTTGGGGAGTGCATTAACTAGTTAGACTATGTTGCTACACATTTAAAATGGACGAATGTCTTTGAATAAGGGGAACTAGTCCCGAAACCACTCCCTCATGTAGTGTATTAGCTACCATGTTTTTTTACTACCACCTCCTATAGTGCATTAGCTAGCAACTATATTTTTTAACACTCGAATGCCTTGGAATCAGTGTGTTGCAAGGCCAAAAGTACTTTAATTGGACTTATGTTAACATAGCATATGCATGGATAATATAAACTAAGGTATTGCAAGCCTAGGATTTCATGTGCACCTTGCTTAAACATTAAATCTTTGCATGGCTGTTTGTTTATAATATAAATCCCATATGCCATTGCCAACGTTATTCTGTGGTAGTGTGTCCATGCAGAAGACATTAAATAACATGCTGTGCTGGACGTTGGAGAAAGCATGTGGTTAGTATGCAAGTTGTTTAGATGTGAGCGAGAGCTTGGAAAATCAAACCTTGCATGGCGGTTTATAACACAAATCCATATTCCATTTTCACCGTTATTTTCTTGTAGTGTGTCAATGCAGCAGACAAGAAGCCTACCCAAGTTTTTAAAATAACATTTTGTGCTGGAATGATTGTACATAAAATGGAAGAAATAATAGTTCATACATATATAACTCATATACTAACATAATTTATCTATTAGAATATTATTTTAGATTTTAATTATTGAAAATAGTTTATATATATATATATATAAATAATAATGATCATTGGCATTTATAAGATATTGAAGCATATACATATAGAGTTGGATGTGTATGTTGCTAAGATGTGTATGTGAAAGTTGGAATTTGGTATGTACAATTATAATTCTATATATCATGTTAGGGAGGGAGTTTTGTGAGTATTAATTATTAAATTTCATCACAAATATTGCATGTTATAATGATAAAAGAAAATGGATTTATTTCAGTGATGTTAAGGAGGTTTTGTGAGTATTAACTACTAAAGCTCATTGCATAAAAGAAAATGGATTCACTTGAGCGGTGAAAGTGAATATGGAGAATGCAAATTTTCTAAAATGTGTGAGATTGTCTATAAAATGTTTATAAATATATTTAAATAATTGAAATTTATATGAGAATTCTAAATTCATTTAGCTATTATTAAATACTTTATAATTTTCTCAAATCTAATTATGTTGATAAGCATGTCTATTTTGGAAGAAAGATTCTATTATAAAATATATTTAAATAATTGAAATTCATATGAGAACTCTAAATTCATTTAGCTATTACTAAATACTTTATAATTTTCTCAAATCTAATTATGTTGATAAGCATGTCTATTTTGGAAGAAAGATTCTAGAATTTTAATTTAATTATTGATAATTATTAGGCATGCCAATTTTGGAAAAGGGATTGTCCACAAACTATTTTAGAATATTCCTAGTAGTATTTACGAATCAAAGGTTGAGATTTATCTTCAAAGTATTTATGTCCAATTTTCCTTTTCAATATAGTTGATTAATTAAAAAATGTTATACTAAAATGTGTCATATGAATTGAGTTATGGATTTTTGGGCATGTGGTAGTGATAAGTCATGTTATTGTAACGAAGCCTATTCACAGATTAATAACCTCCATTTGGTTAAGAATAATATATTATATATATATATATAATATATATTATATATATATATATATATATTATATATATATTATATATATATATATATAATATATATATATATAAAAATATAACTTGTATTATTAATTTCATTTATTAACAATAATAATAATGATAATAATAATAAAGTTATATAATTTAGTTAAATTTTATGATTTTTTTTTAGTTTTAACAACATGAGATGTATCATGAAGTAAATGTTTTGATGCTTATCATGGATTGATGTCTATCAATATTTATTAGCCATTTTGGTTATATGCTACGCTAGTATATACCTTTGTATAACAAATGAAGGCTTGAAACATTCACTTTTCTTATATAGAATGCTAAGATAATCTAGCTCCAACCAAAGAAATATTAGAATAACATCCCTAAGATTTTGAACTCCCTTACTTACAACATATTATCTTCTTCTAGGGATTGTTTAGATTGAGCCAATCACCACTATAGATTTGAAAACCTTGATTAACCTTAGAGACACATAGTTCCTAAGTGACTATTCAATTATTAGAGTTCCCATAAAATTCAAGCATAATCTCTCAAAGATATTCAATAGACCCCTTAGTTACAATATATCATCAACTTCTAGGAATTGTTTGAGTTGAGCTAATGGAAACGATATATATCAATCCTTGAGTTAGCCTTGGGAGAAGAGTACATAATTGTCCATTCAATGCACATTACTAGTGCATGAAAATGGACCACAGAGTGATGGAATGCAATAAGAATTAACATTGAATTGTATGAGGTCTAATTGTTGATAACTTACATAGGTGGAATGGCTAATATTATTTAAAATTCCCAAAAGTTAAAAGTGCAGATGTACATAGGCAAGAAATTTAACAATTTTCGATTTGATACACAATAAAATACGTTTGGTGTTATGTAGCCATGGTGCATGCAATTGGTCTTGGATGCATGCATCGTCCAATGTATTTGCTCCATACCTAGTTGCAATATGACACACCTTATGCCCCTCAAAAGGATGTGGGGCACACTTCTTGTTACAAAGACACCGAAATGTTAATAAAGGGTTGTTGGCTATTATAAAAAATATTTTTGGCATCAACTCTTTGTTATGAGGTGTTAATTCTTGCTCCTATGGTACATGCATTAGGTACATCACCTCACATTATGCACATTCATTATATACTTAGGTGTAAGAAGACAAAACCTTGCTCTATCAAGGGATTCTTGTGCCCATGTTACAATGATTTATGTAACCATGGTGCACATCTTTGATCATGGAGTGCACACATCGAATGTGTCCATCCCACACCTAGGTGTAAAGAAAAACATTACAATGTGTCAAGCAACACACGCCATTCTCCTTGTAAGGAATTTGGGTGCATTTCCTATGGGAGGTTCTCATATTGTTGTTACAAGAGCATCACATTGTTACTAGAATCAGATCCCTATTATAACTACATTGTCATAACCCACTCTTGCGGCATGTGGTTTAAGGGTGTTCATCTATGTTGATGCCTCTACTCCACACCTAAGAGCATGAAGACACACCCTTGCTTGCCATAGGTCACAACCTATAACCCACATGCTTTGTTAATTCCCATGCTCACGAGGTCCATATATTTTGTGCATCCCTTATACACCATGTGTATATGATGCACCCTAACATATAAATGGACACACTTTATACTAAACATGCCCAGGAAATTCCCTCTATATCTATGTCCATACTTCGTGACTATTTAGAATATTCAAGACTTGTGGTCCTTTGCACATAAACCTATGCACGATGCCAACCATTTTGAGTTTGTGGAGGGCTTAAACATAGATTGGTACTCATTAGGCACATGGTTGCAATGTTAAAAAAAATCTATTATAATTCCATGATTGATCTGCATTATGTCTTACTACGAATTTATTGGATTTTCTACATCAGGTCCATCTGACCTCATGTTGAGTTTTTCAATAAGAATGAAGTACACTTTATAGCTAGAAGAAAGCATAGCATTGATGGTATGCTATTTTCATGAAAACGCCACTTAGTGGCCTATTTTTAACGTAGAAATATTTTTATGGTATGGTACATTTTTCCATTAGTACAACTACAAATCCAATATGACACTTAGCTCAACTACTTCTTGTATGCAATTTGGTTAATTTTCATTACAGAAATTTTGAGGTAAAAAATAGGTCTCCTAAGGCAAATGTACAATAAAAATTCACTTTATGAGAACTGATCACATTTTAGGGGATGCCATTATCCCCCATGGTTGATGTGGCATTGCTCGAGTTAAAGGTACTTGTCACATCCTCAACGGTGGATAAAAACTCATGGTTAACCATGGTAGTGTTCTAATTACTTTTAAAGTCATAAATTAAAATACTCATAATAAAGGTAATTTCACATTTTTTGGATAAAATATTATTATTCTCATTTCATATTTTTTGAAAAAATCAATGCATATACCTATACAACCTTCATATCTTTACACACTTTTCAATAAATATTATATTTCTATATTTTTCATATTTTATATTTTATTCTATTTGATATTAAAATATCAAATTAATTATAAGTTAATATATATACATATATAAATAAATACCCACTCATAAATATAAATTAAATCTATTTGAATACTTATTTTCTTTAATTTTAATACAACTCAACTCATTTTCATTTTATATATATTAATATATATATATTATATATATAATTCTAAAATATAATAGAAATATATATATATTACCTTTCTTCTTAAGGTTATAAATCAAAGCAATTCGATATGTAATATAAAATTAATACATAAATATTATATTACATTTATTATATTGTATCATTTTATTTTATATAGTATCTTAAATTATTGTGTTATTATATAAATTAAAATAATATAAATTTTAATTAATAGTTATTATACAATTAAGAATTTAATGAATTTATATTTATAATTTATTTTAAGGTATTTAAGTATAAAGGACAAATGCATTAGTTGTTTAATGATAATGATTTTTTCTTCAAAAACTAATTTTTATTTATAGTCATATCAATACAATTTTTTTATTAATTTTATTTTGGTATAACTTTTCAATTGAATTTAACCATGGTTACATGGATTGTGGTGCAAAAAGTGAATTGCAATTTTTTAAATATTATTTTATTGGTTTAGCTATTATTTTATTATTTCCTCAAGATGATCATTTTAGACCTCAAAATTCCCCTAATGTACTCTTACAAGTGAATTCAACCTTACTATTTTCTTTACCATGTTTGTACTCCTATTATTTCCATTTGATTTCAATAGAATTCTTTGTGTGATGTTTGTTGTAGCTTTTAGTTGAGCTGTAACGTAACATCATTCAAAAAATTTGATAGTTCAAGGAGGATATTATGCTAATTTATTTTCAGTAAATAGTTGACATAGGTCTTAGAAACAATGAAAACTATGACACTATTGACACAGGGGTGAATCAGTAGTGTGACCAAATTATACAGGGTTTTACAAATTACACTTTTCAATCGTTTTAGAAACCACTCGTTTAATTAGCACCATAACTCAATCATGTAAACCATAACATTATAACCATTATCATACACGTGCAACAATATTTAAGACCAATATTCTTCTTATTTCTTTGGCAAATACAAACCTCAACTTGATTATATAATTCCCCCACAAGCTACTACTTGTAAGTTTATCAGCTGCTACAAAGGAACTTCTATCCCTACTCGTTTATCAGTTATCACTGAAAGGGATTGCTGCCCCTGCTTGTTTATTAGTTATTACTGAAAGAGACTACTCCTCTTGCTCGTTTATTAGATTTTAATGAAAGAGGATGTTGCCCCTACTCATTTATCAACCAATGCAGAAAGAGACTCTTGCCCCTAGAATGCAAGCTACCATTTTCTGGCCCTGTTGATTATTTTTTCATCCATTTTCAAACTAGAACCAGTAGGTCACTTCTTTCATAAACAAATAAAGTTTCGTACCTCAAGCACTCATTAAAGCCACTAAACAAACACCTTCAACAATATTTTATTACTGAAAAATCACCAACTATACCAACAACATCAATATTTTGCAATTTTCCAATATCATCATAAAAGCCTCTTCATCAAAACATCAATCACCAATTCATTCTTCACCTCTTAGATATCAAATTTGATATCTAATTCACCCTTGATGCATACTCATATTATGCACTAGGTTGCACCAACAACCTCTCACACACCTCTTCCAACCAACACAATTTAACTCTTGCACACTCCAACCACAGGGGCTTCACTGGGGGAGCAATATCGTATCATGTGGGTTCATATTGGGGGGATATATATTGAGAAAAAAATGACATAATATGTTGGGGGATATATAGGGGGTAAAAGGGTTTTATATTAGCAAATATAAAAATGGAGCTTAAAGTTAATGAAAAATATAAAGGGTTATAAAAAATGTTAATGAAAAAATGGGTACCTATAATATCTGGTGAAAATAGGGGTTTTTTAAATTGGGAATTTGTATTGGGTTCATATTGGTAGGGGGTCAAATAATATAATTTTTAGAGAGATTTTCCAATATGTAGTCAAATTAAGGGTACTGTTTAATATGCCACGAATGAACGTAATATGTAGGAGGTTCATTGAGTGAATCCCCCATGACTCCAACACTTTGCAAATTTGATTATGCTTATAAATAAATTTGGACTGATATTTTTGGAATTTAAGATTTTGTTATCTTCAATATTCCTCGTGCATAAATATTTATGTTTACCTTTGTCCTACTTCAACTGAGTCTTTAGAATCTTCTCTTTAAGTTATCAAACTTTCCTTAACTGTTTCTGTTGGAAAAACTGAGCTGCATTGCTCAATTTGCTATTCTAGAATTTGTTACAAGATTCAGTAGAGGTCTTCTATTTTTAGAGCATTTCAAATTTGGACAAACTACCATTTTTTCCACAAAATATGCTCATGCCTCTATATTGCTGCCAAATTGTTCATGCGTTGTTATAGAGATTTTTAGTACTTTTGTTATGTTTGGCATAGCTTCCAAATTCCAACCTGCCAATTGTTGCATGTACAAGCCCAAAGGCTTAAATAAAATGCTACCAAATATTATGTATGTGCCATAATCTCCAAAACATTTTATTTAAAACATGCAGCTACATATATATGAATTCTGCTTAATATAACTTAATGCACTTATTTCCATATAGCCCCAAGGGATTTAATAAAACTATTGCATTTCCAATTAAACATTCTTGGTCCCATTGCTTCATTCTAGCCCCAACAACTTATTTAACAAATAAATTTGCATATAAGACTCCTTTGGGCCTTGGTTCTTTTACAACTACTGACTTGTTCATACTCAAGGCACTGAGCCTTTTTCATCATGCACTTGGCCCTTTATATTAATTATAACCGAAAGTCCCTCAATCACAATACATATAGAATTCCATAAAACCTTGTCCTGGCATGATTTTTGTTTCTCGATGAAACGTCACACGAGGACAAATATCTCCATCTCTCGGGCCTATCATCCCAGCCATATTATCTATGCATCTTTTTTTTTTCTTCGGGATAAAGCCTCAATGATGATGTGTTGCTCGGGGATGCCCACTGCACCTGCGCACAAATCAAATGCACGTTGGGCTAAGTTGTCTCTGACAACTACCAAATGCGCCAAATGTTGGAAATCGAAAGGGGCGTGAATCAATATTTCTTTTCTGTTTACATAATTGGTTAGTTTTTTACTTTAAATATTCAAAGCATTAAGATAAAAATAAACACCATCACAAGAAATGAACAATGCACACAATTTTTCATCTCAACAAGCTTTGTATTATGTATGGTTACATATAAATTTACGAGTTGAGCTAGAAGGAAGTGAAACACTCCCTAAGTCGGAAGATGTTTGTAGACTAGTTTGCAAGATTCTTCAACCTCCAATATAATCAACCAATTACCCAACCACTATTTGTGTTGTTTCTATCTCAACTGATATACTCACTGCTACCAAGTACCAATATCAACTACCATTGCTCCAATTGTCCACTGACACTTTTATCACTATGACTGCTTCTATTGCACTTCTACTGCCAAAACTCAAACTACCTACTTGCATATGCGGTCATTGCCACTATCATCCAACAAGGTCACCAAGTCTCTATTACTGCTATCCAATGAGATCATTGATTCATTGCTACTATCATCCAACAAGGTCACTGTTATATTAAGTCACTGCCACTGTCATTAGCAAGGTCACTAATATCCATAGTCTATTTTCATAAATAATATTATCTCTGCTCAAAACATTAAGCCCTCTAATTTACAAGCATTTTCATTGGAAACTATCATCATCATATTGCATCAAATCCTAGGCAATTTTTCTTCTGCTCAAGCATGATGATTCTACAAATCTGTGTTCCTTACTTGGCTATCTGTCACAGACTTACTGTAATTCCAAGTATCAATCCTCTGTAGGAAGAGCACTGATCATTGAAGCAATATTTTATAAATGGAATCCTGGAATGCAAAAGTTTAGATCACAATAGAATTTTATATCTTTGTCCCTTTAGGCTAGAGATATAACTAATACTCAAAAGGATGATCTCATTAATCTATCCCAACTTATTTTTATTGTCGAAATTTCATCTTCAAAATTGCGTGGGACCCAAAACTATTATTCAAATATATTCAAATAGGCTCATGTTAACATAACGTATTGAGTAGTATATGATAATTCAATATGTTCAATGTGGGACCCAAATTCATATGACAAATACAATCTGACATGTTCAATGTGGGACCCAAATTCCTATGACAAATGCAGTCTGGAATGTTCACATTTGTAGCTGTGCCAATATAGTTTGGTCGATAATCAAGCACATGATCCCTCAATATCACCAAAACATGTGTTTGTGTTTAGCTCATGTATAGATATTGATTACAAATGTCCATATGGTTTAATATTTATTCAGAATTAGCTTTTCATTTGTAACCTCACTTCACACCAGATGCACTACTTCAAGACAGGATGTTTCAAATCTCACAAAAGGTATGCAATTTTGAAACTCTAATTTTGTATCAAGATGATTTTGCTTCAAGTTAAGTACAATGTTCACAAAATGTGATTGAAATATATACCTTGTATCAAACTTGTCCACTTCAAGGATATGCTCTAGTTGTTTGGAATAGGCTTCTAATAAGGTTTACTTAATTGTTTTGATAGGGATGCAGGCACAGAAAACTACACAATACTCTATCCATCCAAGGTGTTCTATAGTGTTAGGACTTATTCTTACTAGGAAAAATACCTCAAAAATGGTTTTCAGGGAGGCCAAAAATTCTAGATATAAAAAAGCATTAAAGAGTTGTCAAAATCATGTTATATGCCAATCACTAACAAAGAACTAAAACTGCTTCCAAAGGCCAAGCCAATATTGTGCAAGAAGGATTTAAAATTCACTATAGGCTCAGATCCTAAGTAGAATATCAAAAATGCCAAAGCTGCACTAGGTCCCTGCTTCTACACCAACTAGGGTTTCAAAATTTGTAGTTAATGTTCTCAATCAATGACCTTTGCTTCAAACTCCTAAATGCTTAGAAATTTGCATTAATCAGTCATAGAGATTAAATGTTTCGGGGTCAAACATTCTGATAAGTGTCCTTGTTTGCACACATCACTGAATTAGCATAGTGAAGGTTTAGTTGTATATGTTTTTGTTGGGTTGTGTTATATTCTTTTCCACGACTACCCATGTAGTGAACCGGGGGGGGGGGGGGGGGGCGGAGCACCCTTTGTGTGCCCGGATGCACAGCGGGGGGGCGGAAACCCCCCTTGTTCGGGGGGTTTGAGGGGGGCAGATAGCCCCCTCTACGGGGTCTGGCGCAGCGCCCCGGGAAATGTTTTTTGGACCCTATATTAGGTTGGGCGAACTTGCCTATGGTTTTCGGTCCATGGTTTTGGACGCGATGGTTTTCGGTCCATGGTATTGGATGCTTCGTCATGTATAAAT
>APFE030445881.1:4263-14284 GCA_000404065.3 Pinus taeda
GCAAGCTTCAAAGTACTGAAAGGGTTGTTCCTAAGTTAACTTCTTGGATAATGAGTTGATGTCGACAAGAAGTGACCCGTCGTAGGAGGGCCTTAATGAATCCCACATCTACGACACGAAATGGAGCAAATGATTCCGTGGAGGTGAAAACGATATGATGATACAAGGTTCAGGGTGGTGGTCATGAAAGAATGGAGCGTGAAGGTATTGCAGTGGATGAGGCATTAGCTGGGTTGGTGAATTCTCTGAGCGAATTCTCTTGAACATATCGGCGACATTGAAATGGATTGGTAGCGTTAACCCCAAAAATGGATGGTACGGAGGACCAATGGTGATATGACTAGTGAACGGAATAACCCAACTTGACTCAATCATGGTGATGGAGTGAAAGTGTCATGTTCAAGAGCGACCTGCTAGCAATGAAGTTCTTCAAGTTTTCTTCCCTTTTTCCCCAGTCATTGTTGACCAGTACCTCTTCATTTTTGTCAAGCTTGAGGAGGATAACATATGTATGTTCTATAATTTTCCCTTCGAGCAAACATGTCGCTATGTTTTAGCGAGCCTAGCGACAGTGAAACTCGCTCTTGTCCGTATGGACAAGTTTGTCACTATTGTTTTAATGAGTTTAACGACAGAGACAACTCGATCCTTTTCATATTTAGAGAGTCTAAAAAGAGATGGAAAGGAAACTCCAGTAGTCCTTTTTCGTAGTATAATCCCTTAAGTCCCAAAAAGTATAAAATAATACGAAAGGGATGACTTTTCAATAGTTTTAACGAACCGAACAAGACAAACACTCGATCTTTTTGTGTAATGATCCCTCAGGTCCAAAAATATTAAAATATAGAGGAGGCATGGCACTTCTAATCACTTTAGCGAGTTGGAGAGGCCAATAGCTCGGCAATCTTTTCATATTTTACGAGTCTAAAAAGAGCTTAAAAGAGACTCGTTTTTGAGGAACGAGTGATGTTTTCAGATAGTAACTGGTTCCAGGTAAGTTTGGAACTTTTCAAGCACGACAGTGTAAAGAAGGTGGCTAACAGGATCACTCGTTGTAGCTGTTCCTCAAAAGGGTAAATAATCAAGTGGAGGCGTATGATTGGCTAAAAAGTGAAGGTGATGGTAAGAACACGACCAAGCTCAAACACTGATAGCAATGTGATCACAAAGGTTATTTACCAAGGGTGGATTCATTTTTTAATGAGCTTGAATCTTTAGAAACTATTCTCAGTGCTAGCTTTATTTTTTAACGAGCTTGAACTTTGTGGAAACATTGCTCGTAATAATAATAAGAGATGTTCAATTCACCATTAACACTATGTTCTTTTGACGGTCGTACTACTTGTTCAATTGCTCCATCAAATTGATTAGAAATGTAAATACATTGTTGAAAAATGAGTTAAAAACCAACATCTTACTTGAGTTACGCGAATAGTAACATAAAAGTAGTTTTACCTCTCATTTTTACCATTTTATTCAAATTTGGGATTGTTGGAGCTCTGGAGGTGTTTTCTCCCTTGATTTTCATCAGCTGATTCTGGGAGATTTGGAGGAATATTTTCGGCGCCATCTGGACCATGTAGGAGCTTACCCTGAGCTCTTCAATTGCATTCTTTCCTTTTCTGATTCTGAGCAGCTTTTCCTGTTTTTCTGGGCCTCAGGGGTTTGAACAGTTCGTTCTCTCCCCATCGCACCTAGTATACATTGAAAGGTGCGATGCATACTGAGCTGGCCATTGGTCAGTCAGTATGCATCCCACCCTGTACACAGTTAGGGTGCAATGGGTGCAGAGAGGAAAGTTTATGCACTATTTTTTCATGGAAAATTTGCCTCTTTTTTCCCAAATCAGGATCCTAATTCTTCTCTTGTTTGTTTTTCACAGATTCATCGGATCAAGATGGTTGTTAGATTGTGTGAATGCAAGCTTGAAGAAGAGGATATGATTGCCTTACATGATCTGGGTACGGTTACTGCATTGCGAAACTGTGGCTTGCTCAAATTCTTCCGCATATCCAACATGAGGCAACAAATCAATTTGTTGCAATATCTTCTCGATACATGGGATCCTACCAACCAAGTGTTCCAGATTAGAGGTAAATCCATCCCTTTGACAGTTGAGGATATCTATTTCTTGACCGAGTTGTCGAGGCATGGTGCCCCTCTCTCACTATCAGGATCCGCTCGTGGGGGTGAATCCATGAGGGATTACATTCGCCGATTATGTAGAGATGGATCTCAGCCGAGCAGGGACAACAATATCAGTATTTGAGATGTCACTAGCTGATCTTTGAGGACTATTTTATTCACCTTTGCTAGATTGGTTGGTAGCGTGGCTCTTCACTTGGCCAACAGGTCCTATATGCAGTATGCCTTGGAATGCCTTGAACCAAAGGTATTCAATTGGTGTGATGCAGTACTTCCGGTTATAAAAGAACAACTTTACAAGGTGAAGAACGGAAGATCCAAGAACTTTGGTTATGGTTCTATTCTGACCGCCTTTGTCTTGGAGAGGATCCCACTGATGCAGCCACAGTACATTTCACTCGGACTGCCAGCACCGACGGAACCACGGATGCAGAGATGGGTTGATCTTATGGCCATACATGCTGGTTAGTGGCAAATTTCATTCTCTGATGCCTTCTTTGAGTGGTTCAACCGTCAGCAGATGGTCTTCGCCGAGTATCCATATGTCGGGACGGATTTCCAGGGCGACCCAGATTTGGTGCTACTGGCTAGCAAGCAGTGGGGTGTTATAGGTAAAAATATCTGACCATATTTCTATTTATTTCTTTTATAATGTTCTTGTGTTTTTTTTAAATGTTATCAAGACTAATCAAACCCATATATTTATGCAGATATTGGATCAGTGTGACCAGCAGTGCGCCCGACGGTAGCAGTTGTCGTTCCAGTAGGAGAGGCTGTAGGGAGGGTTGTCCTTCGCGATCTGGACGTAGCAGACACCCTTGCAATATTGTAGGATCAGATCGAGGGTATCACCCTTTGTATTCAGGATGTGAGGACCGACAAGTTACCTTTGAGATTACAGCGCCATACCACTAGCATGCTGAGTCAATGGACTAGGCTCTTACGTATGATCGCACGACAGTGACTTGTTATCACCAGCGCCATTAGTCTAGGGTGCTTTCCTGCATTTTTGAGTTTTTGGGTCATATGACCGATTTTGTCCTGGACATAGAACATTTTGTAAAAACTATAAACAGTTATATATATTTTTGATTTTTGGAGTTTTATTTTGGTTAAGTTATATGATCCTGATGCAAATGTTGATTGAAATGCTTTTTCTTTTATAAATATTGCAAATGTCTATCTAATACATAATTTGCTAATGAATCAGTTAATGTGTTTAAATTTCTGGAAATATGTTGATATTGAATAGAATCAAACTGCCTTTCCAAAATCCTGACCCTTAGGAACATACGATAGTTAGCTAGATTCCAAACGGAATAGATGCCAGTAAATTGTAGGATGACGAGTTGTGAGTCTAGCCTGACAACAAGTCAGCGTATGCCATGTGCGATGGCATCAGAGAGAAGTTCTATCAACGTGCTATACTCAGCGATGTTGTTCGTTGATTGACCAATACATACCCCTCTAAAACTTACTAACTTGTCGCTTTGATCAAAAATGGCCCAGGCTGCAGAAGATAGTTTTGTGTGCTACGACTAGCTCCGTCAACGTATCCAACAAATGATTCCAATAGGTTCAACATCTGCAACAAATGCAAAAGTGGATTATCTGACTAAAATGATCACTCTTGATGAAAACAAAAACATAACAAAAGCATATAAAGAGATTACTACACTTAGTCAAGCATAGTAACGCTTAAGGTACAACCCATTTCGGGGTTGCGACAGTGGAATCCCATCGTAATCTACTAGCTCGTAGGCTCCTTTTGCTAATACTCACTTAACAATGTAGGGACCCATCCACAATGGTTGGAACTTACCTGCTTCCAATTTATCGGATTCCTGATTGTAAAGCAAGACCAGGTCATCTTCCGAGAAGACACGGGGTTTGACATTCTTGTCAAATTGCGCCTTGACTCGTTTCTTATGAGTTTCGTTAGCCAAGGAGGCGTCACAATGGGTTTCATCCAATTGGATTAATTCTAAGAAACGAGCCTCTTCCTCTGAAGTTCCGGGGAGAAGGTCGACTGCGAGCTTGAGAGATGAAATTTCACAATGAACTGGTAAGATCGCTTCCAGGCCATACACCAGCTAAAAGAGTGTAAATCCAGTTGCATTTCTCACCGATGTCCTATATGCCCACAAGGCCGAGTACAGGATTAGGTGCCAAATCCGTTTGTGGACTTCAATTATCCTTTGCAACATGCGCTTCAGGACTTTGTTGATGGCCTCAACTTGTCTGTTAGCTTGCGGATAATACGGAGTAGAACTGTCATGGGACAATCCTAATTTGGAAACGAATTCAACCATCATGTGATTGCGGAAATGCGATCCATGATCTGTGACTATAGCTTGTGGAACAGCAAATCTAGAGACTACATGATTGAAAAAGAAAAGAGCAGTCATTTCACTGTTGTTGTTTAATGTAGGCATCGCCTTAGCCCATTTTGTAAAATAATCAACTGCGACTATGATATACCCATGCCCCCCGTTCGAGGTGGGGTTACATGTCATGAAATCTATGCCCCATTTGGTGAATGGCCCAACAACAACTACTGGATGCAGAGGTGCGGGTGGTAGTTTGGTTTTGCGGTCGAAGATTTGACAAGCATGGCAACTTCTTACTGTGATTATGCAATCTTTGAACATAGTAGGCCAGAAGTAACTTGCTTGTAAAATCTTTTGCGTCATAGTGTAACCAGATTGATGCCCCACACACGTGCCTGAATGACAATCATTCAGGACTTTTTCGGCCTCCTCATGTGTGAGGCACCTTCGCAAAACTGTATTGATACCATGACGGTAAAGTGTATCACTGACGATCATGTGGTCTTTTGCTTGGTATCAAGTACATCGTTGTTCGGAGCAAGAGGTATTAGGCCTGTACGTTTGGGTTTGGAGATAGATTATTATATTTCCATACCACGAAACGCTCAACGATATCAGAAACGAAGATTCAACCACAATTGATGCTTTGGATGTTGAATCGTTGGACGATGATGGGAAGTCGCATAGTAACTCCGCAAAAACTAGAGATTTCTTTGATTTGGATTTTATGAATTCCAGATCAAACTCTTGCAAAATGGCTATCCATTTTGAATATTTGCCCCCATTTAACTGACACGACAGAATATAAGTCATAGGGTTGCAATCTGACAAAATGGTAGTTTTGCAAAAGAGGATATAGTGTCGAAATCTCTGTACTGCTTGAATAGCTGAAAGAGCCAGCTTTTCAACATAGGAGTACTTGCTTTCTATATCATTTTAGTTTCGACTTCAATAATAGATAGGATGTTCAATTCCATTGTCTTCTTGAACTAAAACCATTGCGATGGTCGTATCTGCTGCAGCTAGATATATGTTAAAGACTTTTTTATAGTCAGGAGCGTACATTAATGATGCTTTTATTAGGGATTCCTTTAGAGAATCAAAGGAAGCTTGTGCAACTTGATCCCAGTTAAAGGGCACTTATTTTTTCAAAAGACGCATATAACCTTTAGCAAGTTCAGCATAATTTGGAATGAACCTCCTCAGAAAGTTTGCTTTCCATTGGAGTTTCTGAATCTGAAGCAAATTTGAAGGTTGAGGCATATTGATGATTGCCTGAACCTTACAGGGGTCGAGTCGAATCTCGTCCTTAGAAACTACGAAACCAAGTAAATGACCAGAACCGACACAAAACACACATTTGTGCGGATTGAGTCGTATCTTGTAGTGTCGGCAACGTAGAAATATAGCTCTCAAATGTTGTGGATGGTCAGTCCGCTTTTGCGAATGAGCTGGTAGATCATCGAGATATGGTTGAATGATGTTCTTGATGTCATGGAAGGCACAGTTCATAGCCCTCTAAAAAGTTTCCCCTGCTTTCTTTAAACCGAAAAGTAGTTTACGGTACGCGAATGTGCCCCATGAACATATAAATGCAATCTTCGATTGGTCCTGTGGGTGGATATTTATTTGATTATACCTAGAAAATCCATCCATGAATGAAAAGATTTCACATCCGGTGCATTCATCAATTATCTGGTCGATGAAGGGTGTAGGGTAGTTGTCCTTTGGAAAAGCTTGATTTACATCCCTGTAATCAACGCACAGTCTAATCGTTCCTTGCTTTTCATCACAAGAACAATATTCGATACCCAATCAGTTAGAGGAACCGGGTAAATGAAACCAGCATGTAAAAGTTTTTCAACTTTTGCCTTGATGGCAGCAACTTTCTTTGGGTGTACCTACCGAAGCCGTTGTCGTACCAGTTTGACATCTGGATACATCTTGATTTCGTGTTCAACTGTACTCGAGTCTACGCCTGGAATTTCTTCATATGACCATGCAAAGACATCTCTGAATTCGCGAAAGAGAGTGCAATATATTTCCAGTTCTGAAGAAGAGCAAGTTTTACTGAGATGAATATTCTCTACAACATTAGGTTTGGTCGAGATATTTATGGTGATAGTTTCTTCAATATTGGACAGATTTCGCTCGAAATCCACCGTATTTACAGTATTTGATAGAAAATCAAAGACTGGAGGATGATTAAGGTAGTTGGAATAGTCTTCGTTGTAATCTGGAAGATGGGAACGATGGTGGTAATATTCCCATGGTGCCTCTCCTATCATCATTGACTGAATGATTCCTTCGTCTGTAGAATGTACATGCGAGTCTGCGACCAAGGATTTGAAGAGGTGCCATATTCCTTAGACCTATCTATCCAAACACTCGATGAGCGTTGATTTGGGTTTGCTGCCCGGGCCAAGAAAATTGATTGCTACAAAATTTCTATTGGCCTTGGAGGCAATACCTGTCGATGATCCATGCTAACAAAATGTTTGGAAATCTTTTGAGTCCTGGTAGATATGGAAGATATCATATTGCAGGTTCCCACAATGGCCACTTCCGCCAGATTACTCAGAGGCGGTAGGGCAAAAGTACCCATTAAGGCAGGGTATTTTAGGAGGCCTACTTCGACATTTTGAAGCGAATGATAGCTTCCATGGATCATTGGAATGCTTCTCGTAACTTGTGAATTGTTGGGGACAAAGGTTTGTTGATCAACGATTGTAATTCCTCCTTGAAAGGGAAATACAATCTTTCTAAAGTATGTTAGCACAACAACAACCATAGCGTAAATCCAGGGCCTTCCCAGTAGGATATTGTAATCTAAGTTTCCATCGATAACTTCGACGTCAATTTCTACTGTCTTGCCCTTCAGTTCAACTTGAAAGTTACTTAAAATCCCGTACGGGGTGTATGTTCGTCTATCAAATGCTTCTAATGTCGTTGATGATCTAGACAAGGGTGGTGAGCCTAAAGTTTTCCAGCAACTCATTGACATAATGCAGGTAGATGCCCCCTCATCAATTATTGTTCGATGAACAATTTTATTGAGGGCTTTCACTTGTACGAGGAAAGCGAGTTGAGCCGGTAACTGAGGTTCATATCCTTTATGATTAAAGGCCATAAGATTGGAATCTGTTGGGTCAATCCCACATATTGCTGATAATAGAGCTTGCTTTTGGGAGGGGCAATTTTGTAGCACTTCAAGTGTCGACACAACAGACGGTGATTGGGCCAGATCCTCTACTATATTATAATTCTATGCTGCTCGAGCACGAGGATTAAATGTTGATTTGTGTACTACTCCCTTTGGCGGCTTTATTGTTAGCTCAGGAATGATGGGTGGCACAACTCCAGTCGAAGGTGTTGTCAAACTACTAAGTTGATCAGTAGCCTTGTTGTTTGGCATCTATGGATTCCCATAATCTTTATTCCTTGTCGATATCAAAGCATCATTTTGCTGTTTCGAAATGGACAACGTAAGCACTTGGGATGGGGAAGCATTGTCACTAGCAACCAGATTGGTTTCTAGGTTTGGAAACGGATTAGTCAATACCACTGAGGTATTTGAACTCTTAAAGAACTTCTTGGTCTCAGCTTTATGCGGACATTCTTTTGTCCAATGGTCTCCATTGCATATGAGACATGGCTATCTAGGTTTCTTTTATCCAGAAGGGTTTCTAGAAGGTTTCTCAAGAATCGAATCGTCCTGTTTCTTCTTTTTGTTTTTCCCTTTCTTCTTGCCCCCTAGTTGCTTCGATTCTTTGCCTTTGTCGGTCGACATGACATTAACCTCCGAGGCAGGAAGTTTGTCATTTGCCTTTTTATTGGAAACTACAAGGGCTTTACCAGATTGGACCTTTGTAGTTTGCGTATTTGAGGTGCCAATCATGTTGTTGTCGGCATGAGAGTCCCTGTTCGATTTAGGAGGAGGAGGAAGGAAAAATTCTGGTCTAGGAGCATCAGGAATTTTGTCATAGAGCATGCCAGACTGAGTATAGATCAAGTCTAGATATTGTGCACAAGCAATGACTTGCTCCTCAATGACAACTCCTCCCTTAGCCACATCTTCTATAATAGAAGGTAACAATGACTTAATAAACCATTCAGCTAGAAGCTGGTCAGGAAAATATGTCTTTACCATTCGACGACGACGTCGCCACTCATGAACATGATCAGATATGGGAGTGGTTGTTGTCTGTTTAAAATTGGTAAGGAGTTTCGTTCCCATTTCATACCTTATGGGTAACTGAAAATGGGTTAAAAAGGTGGTGGCGAGGGCGTTGAAGTTATCGAATGAAGCTCTAGGCAATTCGATGTACCATTTCGTTTCCAGACAAGTTAGCGTTCGTTGAAAAAGGTGAAGCTTAATCGAATCATCATTGAGGGTGTTGGATGAACACCACAAATGAAAGGTCATTATATGATTCGACGGATCTTCACCCAGATTTCCATTGAATTTAGGAATATCTTATGGAAGTTTATGAGGAATCGTTGGCCACCAAGGGACGTAAGCAATTGGATCATTTGTTAGCCGATTCAGATCTGGTAATTCTAAAGTTGCTTCGAAAGGCAACTGTTGATTCAGGTTTGGCGAAGCATACCCAGGATAAGATGGGGTTGCCTGAGCAGTTGGTCTTTGCATACCAGCATAATGTATTTGATGTTGATAATTTTGATAAGGTTGATGTGCATAATCATTATAATATGATTGTTGGTAACCGTTTTGAATATACAGCTACCCATTACCTACAAAGCTTTGTTGCTCAGGGCCTCACTAAGCTTGCTGGAAATGCGGTTGTTGATATTGCACCAACCATGGCTATGAGACCATTTGTTTTTGTCCAATACTGGATGTTTGACCAAGATGAGGGGTGATAGTACTTTTTTGAGCCTGAGTCGCTTTAGTTAAGGAGCCACTAATCGGCGGTTGTGATTGAGTCGCGGAGATAAGAGGTTGTTGTATTACGACCTAAGGACTTGAGGTTGACATACAACAGGCAGTGCTTGTACTTGCGACACCATCACAATAGCCAGTGTAGTGGGAATGTTTGACATAGGTTGATTTTGTTGCATTGAATATAAAACTCTTGGCTATTGAGGAAGTATTGGCATCCAACCACTGGATGCAATTCCAACTTGACCTGAATTTTGTTGTGAACTCTCATATGGTTGCTCTCCCGGAGGGAACAATAAAAAGGCATACTGCCTCCCATATGGTGGAAATCCAGTGTTCAAAGGGTAAATTGGTCTTTGGAGACTGAACTGCCCAAATTGATACTGATGTGAAGGATCAATTTGCTGAGTCTCAACATAAGAAATTCCAGATAAGATTTTGGATCAACAAATAGGAACAGACCATGCTGTCGAAACAGCCCCTGGGTGGACTCCATCTAGTGGTTGAGAACTAGTTGGGACAGATGGTATACCAACGGGCATTGTCGGAGTAGTGGCAGGAGGTTCTATTGCTGTTGTATCAGATGACACCGTCCTAGATGTTGATGGTTGTTCAAACACATCGATTCTATCCAAAAGATTTC